>JBBPUC010000796.1:0-11519 GCA_038094375.1 Tubosaeta aff. heterosetosa
CATCGCCGTGCAGAGTCGTGGGGTCCGCCGCATCCTGATATCATTGCTACAGGAGCTGTGTTACTTGGCCACTTGGCCACTTAATCTGGAGCACAATATGACAGAGAGCGAACAAGAGAACTGGTACCGGCCCCAGCCCAAGTGTATTAGACGAATTTCTCCCCATGGGTTTTACTGATTTTCAGACAAAATCCTGGACTCGGAGGAAAATGGTTCGAGGTGACAATTGTATTTTTGCTCCGTTCAAACGATTAGTACTTGTCGACCAGAAATGTTGTTGAGCAGTCAATAGATCTTGTTTCACCCCATGGATTCCAACCAATTTTCGAGCGCAAGTCTGATAAGCATGATACTTATAAACGCAAGCAAGTCTTACACTCCCATTCCCTCCCCAAATAATACAGACACATCAAGTACGACAACTCTTCATTCACCCGACCGTGTGACTATGCCATTGAAACGACGCATATAACAGGTGTGTATCGCATGCGCGAGGAAACAATGAAGAGATAGTGCGAACGTCGTTCGCGCTGCAACGATACCATGATGATGTCACAACCAGAGCGGAGAGGGCAGATGTGAGAGCAATGGCGACGGAGAAGGGGGCACACAGAGGCGCAAGGGAGCATGTTAGGGGAGAGCATGCCAGGGGCAATGGTAAGCTGTGGTGTTATCATGGTCGCGTCAGAGTGAGGTGGTGGTCCACGCTGAGTGCGTCGGACCAGCAAGGATGGTGTCGACACTCAATAAAGGTAATTGTCACAGTCCATGCCAGCAGTGCGCGTTGGCGTTGCTTATTGAACCAATCCACTTACCTGGCAGGTTCAGCGATGGTTCTGATACCTCTTTTCAGTCTTATCATCCTACGTCTCGCCCCCGTGCTCGCGGTCTGGCAGGTGCCCTTAGTAGACTCTAGCCACGAGGAAGGAAAAGAAATATGGGATTTGGCCAATCTCCCAGACCTGAATAGCACCGACAACCTTGTGTTTGAGACGGTTCACTCGCTCCTTCAGCACTGGCCAAACACGCGCATGAGAAACGGTAAGCATCGTGCGCGCTTCTTTTGTTCCATTGACCACATCCTACCTCAGGGCATAACATCGTACCAGGCACCATTCCAAAGGGCACACTTCTCTATCACGCTAACGGTGACGTCGAGCTTCCGGACCTAGAATTCGTTGCTACAGATCCTGAACACGCGCATGTCTTCTGCAGGGATTTATCCCGCGACGATGTCCAACACACTTGCCGGTTCACGACGTTCTCAGCCATTCGACCCCTCAAAGTCATATATTTTGACGGGACCAGTGCTGCCAAGATTCCAAATGGCACAGCAGATCCCCTAGAGTTGCTTGCATGGGGCAGACCGGCCTCTGGAGCTCTTAGCACAGAACTGCAGATGATTCAGGACCTTTGTCGATGGGGATCGCATTTTGGTGTGGATGGCATTGTGAGGTACGTTCGCATCCTCCACCGCATTCCTCGTGTTGAATATGACATAGGATGGAAATGGACTTGTGAGCGATCTTCACTCATCCGTTGTTCAGTTCCCTTGAACAAGTTCTAGTGAGGTTGCTGTCTGTAACTTTACTTCCTTCGTCAGTGTGGTTTCTTCTGTGGACTTACCAAGTCGAGGATATTTTCAAGGGCCCCAACGTAAATTTGTCCGCATGCTCTTATTGGAGGAGGCTCAAATGGTTTTGAACAGCGGGATTCATCACATTCGAAGTCATCGATACTGGGTCTTGGCACAATCGCTTCCCTGGCGAAACCCGTGTCCGGCTGGATTTAACCGGATTGGTTTCCTTCTACGACACCGAACTTGTTCCTTCGCTTGTTCCTATCCGAGCTGGTCAGGAAAGATGGGACCATCGCGTGCGAAATACGTCCCACGAAGATATATTAGCTGTCAAGTCACGACTGGAGGCCATCTTAGCTAGGCCCTCAGGTCCGTCGAGCGGAATAGACTGGGAGCCGCTCATTCAAGTCATCGTTGATCGTTTCGCTGGACGGCTTGAATTTACGCGCCATCTCCTGAACTCGTCGGTGACGAATGCAGACGAGATGATAGATCTTGCCATCCACACGCAATCTCAGCTCAGAATCATGCTGACGCCTTACATTCTTTCGTCGACCACACCATCAGACAGGAGTTTTGCAACGCCTATATACAAGCTCTGTGCTACGACACACACGAAATTCATCGAGTCTCAGTTGGATTCTATGACTGATTCCGAGAACTTACTTTTGCGCGCTGTGCGGGGGACCAGTCAAGAAATTTGCCGGGTAGTGACAAAGATGTGGGCTGCGGGCATATACGCGGGCATCGATTCGTTGTTGAACACAAAGGAATCACCTGATATTGCCGAAGTGGCCCGGGTTTGGGCTACATGGACAGAGGACTTGAACCGCCTAATGGCATGGCTTGATTGGAGCGTATGGGTCAAGTGCAATCCAAGCTGTGGCCCCGAGGTACGTCTTGTTGTACATGGACACGGGGTCTCTCCTGATCACACTGGTCTATGGCAGGAGTTGTGTTACCTGCCTACGTGGCCAATTTTTGAGGAAAGGGAACCGACGCAAAAGGATACTGAGATTGACCCAGAGCACTGGGCCCGGCCTCAACCCAGGTGTATCAGACGATTTTCTCCCCATGGTTACTACTGATTTGTTCAATATCTTACATATGGCACTACCCGCACAATATATCGGAAGCTTTTCTATACACTAAGGTGTTCATTTCCTACATACTGAACTCCTGGGAGGGGGAATGGTCTGAGGTGACGCAAGTGTTTGATCCCGGTGTACTATTTGACGTGATGATTCTATATTTCCTTCGCTCAAACGGTTAGTACACATGTACAGTATATGACCTGAGCAAGATCAGTGCTACGCATTCTAGAACACGAGCCTGCTTTGCTGCTCCCTTCCGTGCTATTTCTGACGGGGTGGTCGTATACATTCGCTCGCAACTACCATACACAGGCCTGGCGAATAACATCAATCACACGTCCGAAAGCAGCAAGGACTCATCGAAATCCACCACTTCCTCAACGGATCCTTCTTTCTACAACAGGCTCTAGTTATCCTCCGGTTCATACCAATGATACGTATTTTTGCCCTTCGCCCAAAAGGGCTTCAGCCTCATCACCAAACTGCGTGATTCTTTACGAGGATGTTCGTCAACAAAGTTCCGCGTGGCCAGAAGCGTCGCAGATTGGACTTCCGAGACGTCCTTGTATACAGAACCACCGTAGGAAACAAAATTATATCGCAGATGCGTGTCCTTAGCATGATGCTGTATTTCGGGCTGCTCCAAAACATGGACACAAGGCGTTTTGATATGCCCCACATAACCTTCCTCAGGGGTTATCCCGAGCTGGGCGACCAACACGATGTAGGGTCGCTTCTTTCCACCCTGAACCTTTGGAAAGAGATTGACAGCGCGCTCTGTAAACGTAAACTTGGTGGCCCCACTGCCTCTTATGTGTCTCTTCACCTGGATGAGAATCGCAGACATCGTCGATTCCCGAATCGTTTCTCGTTTGTCGAGTAAAATGGGAACCACAATGTCTACAGCTTTCTGGTTTTGACGGGCAATAACTGCAGCTCCTCTCATGAATGCGGCACAGAGCCCTTCCGAAGTGATCGCGTACTCGTCGCCCGCCTTGACAAAATGGGTAAACCGAACCATCGAGTTTGCGAATGACTGGGAAAACGTGGTCTCGTTGATCTGATTGTCGGGCAACGCTCCCAATATCTTCTCTGCCTGCGCCGACGTAAAGAGTTCGCTGATGAAAGTGAGGAGGTTGCATCCTCGGCTGAAAACAATTCCAGAGTGCGAAGCTTCGTTCCCGAGTTCCTTCAGCACACCATCCATATAGGCCCGCATCAGGAACATCCGCATCACCAGTTCTCCACGCTGCCCAAGATCTATCAAGGAATGGCTGATCAGCTCGGAACGGAAGAGAATGCTCTCCATGATTTCAAAGGTACTGGTCTCTTTCACTTCAGCCTTCCGAAATGCCCACAGTTGCTGAGCAGCGGCCTCAGCAAGTAGGGGCTCCGACGGATATCCAGATCGGAAGTACATGCGATGACTCGGTACAGAGTAAGCGATCCGCATGTGGCTTTTGACCAGCTTTGCTTGAATATTGTCGATGCGCGCGCGGTCCGGCTCGAAGTCGAATGCGAGTAGGACGTCCAAAACCGCTGCGAGTGCGAGTTTCGTCATACATAGCATGTTTGCATCGATATCGTGAAGGCATAATAGTCTTACTCGGGCCAAGTTCAGAAGATTTCTGATGGACGCCCCCCTGGTCCACCATCTGTGGTATAATGAGCTACACGCGAGGTCACATTCGACAAAAACATACAGTGGACGGCCCCACTTGATAACACGATCTACCTTGTAGAGATCCTCTATATGTAGGACACCAGCCTTGACTTTGATGTCCGGAGCACAGTCATATGGTGTTTCCGTAATTGGTACCAACAATTTAGCTTGCTTGGCACGCTCTGAGAGAACGGCTTCCTTTGCAGGAGCAAGGAAGTGGATCGAAGATTGCGTCGACAACAAGAGGCAAAACAACGGAAACTTGAAAAGATTATTGATCACTGAGCATAGAACATCGAGTTTCGTGCCGCCCCCGACTCGGCCTCCAAGCTCGTGAGCTTCATCGATGTAAATGATGACCTTGACTTTATCGTTGGTCCGAGTTCGTTGGTCCAATGTAGATATGAGAACATCTAGTTCCTTATAAGCATCCAGCCAAGGCTCCTGCGACAGAGAAAAGAAAAAATCAGTCCTCCCCACCTGTATAACCCACGGTTCAACGAACCTTCTCACACAACTCTACCACGCTCTCATAGAAATCGCTACGGTAGCGTGCGTCAGCCATCTTTTTGTACCATTCGTCGGCAATATCATCTCCTGAGAGATAGGAAAGTTCTTCTGCTGCACGACGGAAGAGAGAGCAAAAAAAGGTTGTGTAACGTGTTTTGCACTCGTCCTGGTTTTCTGTTGCTTTAGTAAAGTATTTGTGCAACACTCGGTCCGCGGGCGGATATGCCGCAGCTACGCAAGGGTCAGTAAAAAAGCAGGAATAATAATGTAAATTTACCTGGGTGATCGTCGCTGCGTATATTGATGGGAAGAGTATAGGTCAATTTTGCCTGCTCGTCTACCATCCGTGACTTTCCTGTCCCAGAGCTCTGAACAATGGCACATATATTTTCATATGGCGCTTCGCCATACATCTCATTGATGTTTTTGAAAAGGACCTTGTGGTATTCACCCTGAAACGGTGTCTCCCAAGCCTCCTTGAGCTCTGAAAAAACGAATTAGGTACGTGACGCCCATTTGCGAAGGCCTAAATGGGCCTACGTTTGTCATGGAATTCTTCACTACGATGAGTGGGCTGGATGGGAGGCGAGACCCGGGGGAAATAATCTAGACAATAAATGAGGTGTGTCGGATAACATAGGCTAGCTAAACACTCACCTGAGTCTAGGACCTTACCGTAAGATCCGGATTTCCAGCACGCCTGGATTATTTGAACCATGTCTTCCTTTTTCGCAAGATTCGCTAATTTCTGGGATGGATTTCTACCCGATACGCGCTTGATGATGCCGAGCAACGTGGAGAAAGTTGGGAGTTCATCCCCGAACTCCTCCCTCAACGCAATAACTATCTCATCATCGTTGATTCGTTCGTCAATTTCAGCGTATTCATCGAGTTTCTGCCGTTTGTCGCGATGAGTATTTGCTTCGGCGGGCATCGAGGTATCGTCCGACATGATGGTTGCGGGACGAGTAACAGTGACGCTCCTAGTTCCCGCTGATTACGTTAGCCCTTGGATTGAGATCGAACTAGCATCTGCAAAGCGGTCGAGTAACGTTTCCACAACGTTACTGTTGAACAGTTCTCTGAGTTTACCGGAGAGCTCTCATTGGACGAACTGACTACAATCAGGCCATTCAAGGAAACTCCGTGAGCTATGCGCGCGAAAACTAGACTATTCCTTTCTTGTCGAGTTAGTACTAACCTCGGGTAATGGCAGCCCGTCTTGTAGATGTAGCTACAACACCGAACCAGCAGCACCGTGCTATTTCTGACGGGGTGGTCTACCGGGGGGGAGATGAAACTTATATGTTCATGATGATAGTTTAAACGGGTATAAGCACACCATTCTTCTACTGCAAATACAATCTATATCATAGCTTGAACACTGAATCTAGAGAGCGCCCCCGAGGCAAGACCGACCATTGTAAACGTGCCGCTCATCGCAGCAACAACGTCGACGTCTTCGTAGTCCTCTTGTAACCTAGGATTACGCTCGGGAGATGAGACCGTGAGGATGGTTGTGCATGTGACGAAGCCGTTCGTGTACCCCAAGGCAAAAAGTATGAGCATAAAGAGGACGTCAGAATTGATGATAGGAGGTATGGAACGATCCACATTGCAAAGAAGGATCAAGGGTATGAAGAGCGTCCGTATCACAGACAAACATAGAATTTTTTCTGCAGAGCAGACGACGAAACAAGGAAAGGAGCACACGTGCCGTCCAAGTAAGTCTGCACAGTTAAACACCAAGAAGTGAAGTGCGGCGAAGAGCATAGATGGGGTACCAGGGTTTACGGATTGCGCTCGTGTGGTGATCACAGGGTAGACGGCCTAGTAAAGAAGTTATCCAGTTGAGAAAAGTTCGCTACGATAGAGGATGAACGAGACACTTACCAGAGTAACCGTATGTACGTATGCGATCGAGAACATAAAAATCCAGTTCTGTTTGAGAACCCGATAAAAGAGTAAGGCACCCTCCACCATGCTTCTGCGGACACCCGAGATAAGTCCAGTGTGTTCATCGACGTCTCCGACATCGATGTGGTGATGCTTCAAATTACCAACAGGTGAATTCAAGAAAGTTCGCCTAGTTAGGCGCGCATACGCTACCAATCCCAGGACGAGAAACAACGCGGAGAACCCAAAGAAGATCCGTGCCGCCACTTCCTCAACCACGTACTCTGCACCCTCTGGATAAAATGCCCACATCACTACGGTGGGTGTTGGAGAGAAACCCCAAACAGAAGTTACTGCGCTGACAACTTGTACAACGCTCATTGCCACCCCAATGGCAGCTTCTCCTGATATCACGATTTGGAAGAGTGACGGACCGAGAAGGGCTGCCTGGGCATAGACTGCTGCACAGAGATAGCTACTCGTTATTGCTATTGAAGCCGTACTGAAGAGCGCGAATCCAAAGAACGTTGATTGTGTGCCTCGAATGAACGTGCTGACCCAAAGTGATGCCATAAGGGCGATAGTCGCAATGGTGGAGGCGAATATGCGGCGAGATGAGGAGGACTGCGGTATTTCGTGCTAAGGCTGAAGATCATAGCTGTTCAACAAGGTCTACGAACCTGTTTCACCGTGACAGTGCAATAAGCCATGCAAAATAACTTGGCCAAGGTGAATACACTAGACATGGAGTTCTTGCATATCTGATTGAACGGGGAGTGAGCTGTTCTGGACAAGAAAAACGATGTTCCGTTCGTTAACGCTGCCAGTCGAGATCATGAGAACGTGGAAGAGCGAGTGATAGACAGAAGCACTGACCGTTCCAAGGGAAGAAAATGGAGCAGCCCAAAAGAAAATATGTCCACCTAGCCAAACTCTCGGACGACATCCACTCTCTTGTGGAGTAGAAATCGCGCCATGATCGGGTACTACGGACTTCGGTCTCACGTCGGGTGTTAGAAGGACGGCGGGGATCCTCCTGGGGTAGAATAGCGCGATAGTTGGCAGGAGAGTCTGTCACGCTGATAGGCATATACATGCTGGCGTGGGGCGGTCGCGTTTGGATGATAAGGTGCTCCTGCTCGCTTCCGCCATCAGCTCAGTGAAGGTTTCATTATATTCGGACGAGCCCTAGTAGAAACAACAAAGACAAATAACAGTCGATTACGTCATCTCTAGACTGAGGATGCTCAGGTTTTCTACTGTCTGCTTATGAGAACACGGAACAAGCCACTACTTGGTATTACAAAACCATTCTCAAGCATCAAACATAAATTAAATCATAGCTACAACACCGAAACTAGAGAGCGCTCCAGTAGCAAGTCCGACCACGATGAACGTACCGCTGAGCGCTCCAACGATATCAATATCTTCACGGCGGCCCTCCAGTCTCGGATTACGCTCCGGAGATACAACCAAGAGCGCGGAGAGACAAGTAAGAAACCCGGTTGTGTACCCAAGAGAGAGAACTATGAGCAAGTAAAGGATATCAGAGTTGATGATCGGAGGGACAGATCGATGGACGTTGCAAAGAAGAATCAAGGGTATGAACAGAGTCCGTATTAGAGACAGAACCACAATCTTCCTTGGGGACCAGGCAAGGAAGCGAGGGAAGGAACACGTTTGTCGTCCAACGAAATCCGCGGCGGAGTAGGCAAGAAAGTGGACTGCAGTGAACAGCACGGATGGGAAGGCGGGGTTGACGGATTGCACGCGGACGGTGATCGCAGGATAGATAGACTGGCAGAAGGTCAAAAGCGAACTTGAGACGATAAAATATGCGCTCACGAGAGTAATAGCATAGGTATAAGCGATGGTAAACATGTAATCCCAGTTTTGTTTTATAACGTGATAAACACGCAGAATGTCCCGGGTCGAAGTTCTTCTGTCATCCGATACCAGTCCGGTAAGTTCATCTGTACTTTCGATTTCGTCGTGCCGTTTCGTAACGCTGGTAGCCGATTTATAAAAGGACTGCCTAGCCATCCAGATATAGAGAGCCAATGTCGTGATTAAAAACAAGGTCGAAACGCCAAAGAAGATTCGCGCTGATAATCCTTCGGCACGATAGTCTCTGTCGTCGTTCGTTGTGAAAGTGAAGAGGTCCACGGAGCCGCGAGATAAATCCCAGACAGAAATCGCCGCACCGACAACCTGTACGGCGCTAATTACCGCCGCGATGGCCCCTTGTCCTAACAACACACTTTGTAGGAACGATGGTCCGAGGAGCGCTGCCTGAGCGAAGACAGCCGCACAGAGGTAGCTACTTGTGATCGCCATCGAAGCCGCGCTCAAGAGCGCAAATGAAAAGAATGATGATGGTTGGCCTCGAACGAACGTGCTGAGAAACACGGATGTAAGAAGAAGGACGGTCATCGTATTTGATGCGATTATACGACGAGAAGGCGAGGACTACGGCGTCTTGGCGTGAGTGTTCGTCCCCACAGCCACTCCATGAGATGTACGAACCTGTTTCGACGTGACGGTGCAATAAAACAAAAAGAATAACTTGGTTAAGGTGTATGTGCTAGTCAAGTAGGAACTAAGTGTTGAGTAGAACGGGGAATCAACCAGCCGGGACAAGAAAAAAGGCGTCCCGTTAGTCAAGGCTGAACAGAACTTGAAATGTGAGCGCCATCGGAAGACAATCATTAAAAATCTCACCGTTGAAAGGAAGTAAAACGGCACAGCCTAGGAAGAAATATGTCCATTTAATGACCCTCTGGGAAGAAAACCATTCTCGTGCCGAACGGATGGCTTCTGAATCTCGACCACCGATTTCGGCCTGGTGAACGTCGGGGTCTGAGGGTAAAATGGCATGATAATTGCTGATAGCCATCGCTGGGGTTGTAAGTCAAGCCGCTGCGGGAAGCAGTTCAGGCTTTTATATTTATTCGGATCCGGTCATCAGGAAGGTACTCGATCTGATCGGCTATTATCGTTCAAGCAGTGTGCTACACAAAAACAGAACCAAACACCTTACCACTCTCCGTCTGCGACTATTCACGATCACCAGAACGGCTACCAGACGGCTTGTCGCCCATCTCTGAGTCTGAGTATTTTCTAAAAAATACAGCTCAGAGTATGGCTCAAGGACGAAAAGCCTGTCCTGCGCAACCAGACACGCTAAACTTTAAATGATCATAGTACTTTGATGAGCTTTCAAGCGAAGGTGCGCATGCACTGGTTTGCTGTTGGCACTGCTACCACTGCTGGCACGTAACCATGGCTCCAGATCCCGTCCATATACAACACTATTCAGGTGTGCCGGTTACTCTGATAGTTCTGAATCATACACTGGAGTTCCCTCGCATTCTGCCATGAACGAATTCGAGCGAGGGTCGCGCTCTACGTCGACCGTTTATCTCGATGTTGATGACGCGCGTAGTGTGAATCTGACCGGTCTCACAAGCTGATCTGCGCCTGCAACACCTCACGTCGGCTTCCCACGCGTCCGTTCGACCAAAGGGTGCTCAACGACCAAGTCGCACAACAAGTGCGCAAGTTTCGATGGGAGTAGTGTTCAGGAAAGAGACGTTTGCGCTCTCGCTGTGTTGCTCGTCCCGTCTTACGCGGGGTTGTTGATCCAACGGTTCTATAGGTGACAGAGGGGACCGCGTTGATAGAGAAACGCGTGGAGCACAACGACGGCTTGAAAGACGGTCTCGATCTTATCCTCACCTTTACCGAGTAAGGTGTGCGCACTGCTCCGACTGTGTTCGACTGAGACGAGCCCACTGTAGGTGCGTGTAAATCTGTTTGTGTTCTTACATTTTTTCTTGGACAGAGTCAGGCGGCGGACCTCGTACCACAAAAGGGCAAGGCGTTCATATTACTTCGGACGCCCATCGACCTTTTAGGATGTTTGTTCAAGATGGGTCAACGATCATGTTTTGTGGTCGAATATTGACTTATCTTAGTAGTGTTTTACCTCTGGGCGAAGAATTGGCGTCAACTTGCGAGGAGAGTATGGGCCCATGTGGGAGGTGAAAGTCGAGAGGGTCGGCACACAGTTCTAAACCGTCCAAAGTGGAACCGCTGTTTAGCCACTCCTCAAGTTGCGACAGGCTCTCCACTGTACTATGGCGCCGGTTCCATCCGCTAACGAATAAATATTAAAACTCGTAAATTTTATCGCATTTTCTTTGTTTCCTTTCGTTAATACATTTAGTAGAACAAACAACGGTGATTATGGCTGGTTTTGTGTACAACCTACAACATTTTGGCAAGATTGTTACGGGCGACGTGACTTTGCTGACGCAGGAGAAGGTAGATCGAGCAAAGAAGCCAACGGGAGAGGGAAAGGGCAGAAATCATTCACGCTCACATTCGTTCCCAACTACTATACACAGACGTCATAAGTACTTAACACTAATCACAAGTCTGAAAGTTCATCGGAGTCGACCACTTGCTCGACAGACTCTGGTTCGTCCTCCGGTTCATACCAGTGATACGTATCTTCGCCCTCCACCCAAACGGGTTTCAGCCCCATCACTAAATTGCGTGATTCCTTGCGAGGATGTTCGTCAACAAAGTTCTGTGTAGCCAGAAGCTTCCTGCATTGGACTTTGGACGCGTCCTTGTATACAGAACTGCCGTAGGAAACGAAATTATATCGCAGATGAGTGTCTGTGACATGACATTGTTTCTGGGGCTGCCGCAAGACATGGACGCAAGGCACTTTGATATTTCCCACGTAGCCTTCCTCAGGGTTTATCTC
>JBBPUC010000797.1:0-11482 GCA_038094375.1 Tubosaeta aff. heterosetosa
AATTACTTACCTAGTCTGCAGATTGCAAACCTCCAGGCTGACATACTTGTGCTGCATCCAAGTAGTATTGTATTTCCTTAGTGAGACTGACCAGACGGTGACCTCAGTCAAATCATCTGTAGGCTCTGCAAGTAGCAGACACTTTCAGCCATGAACAATGTAAAGTAGACGTTAAGGGTGGGGTGTGAGATATACTTGTCCCAAGGGGTTCATAGCATGGTTCAGCAATGCAAAGGGGTAGCTGGACAATACCTAGCATAAAGAGAGGATAATCTGGTGTAAAAACTGGACTGAAATGAGTAGAGACAACAAGTCTGGTCTAACACAACCAGATAGGCAAAGACAGAGAGAGAGGACGACAATAAGATGGAAGACAGAACTTTCTAACAGAACTTGTGTGTCAGGGAGAGATATCCATTGTAATCACAAGATACAAGGCTTTATAGTCTAGATATTTCCTGTCACATACCGTTCCGACACTTCAGTACTCCAATCGTCTACTCCGTATCAACTCCAATGCGATCTTCTTGAAGATGCATCACCTGACCTTCGGACCCACATGACACTTCCATTCTTGATTATTCTAGTATTTTCATTGACTATGCCTGACTTAGTAATCTGGTTCTGCTTCATAGACATTGCCGATCCACAGTCCAGTCATGTGTACCCCTGGTGCACAGCTCCAGTTATGATATTTCTTCATTCTCTATCTTACTCATCCCACATTCTATATTACTAATCCGTAGTAATTCCAGTGCAACTCCAATGTATATAAACTCGTAGATACACTCTGTAGTTCTTTAGTCTGAATATCAACTAAGACACTCCAGTGTTCCTCCTAACTCCACTCTGTTCCTCTGCTCCACTAAGGACCACTAAACCTACACAAGGATGCGACACATAAGTATTACATCAAGGTCCACCAACTCCAACAAACTCCTACCCCTTTGGACTTCCTTCGGAGCACTGGAGAACTGGTCTTAACATTTCTCAGGACTATCAAAGTGGAATGATCTGAAATAGAAACACCTTTCTGCAGCATCAATAATTAAGACAACAAAACAGAATCAAAACAGGAGAAGATAAGTATGATAGAGAGACGAAACATAAGAAAATGAAGAATAAATAATGAATAAAATGTCCTATCTGGATACTTCATTGGACTGTGCAGACTAACTAGATAACAACAATCTGAACTGGACTCCATCTGGATCAACATGGATAGACATGAGATATGAAGGAAAGTCTTGAGTGATAGATGACAATACCTAGAATATCTGTAGAACATCCCTTACAAACATAGAGAGTCTCAGGCTCCTATAATGAAGGTTATAGTTTTGGATGTTGAAGGGCCATGCAAGTACTTGTAGTCAGGTGGTCTATATTGGAGTGGAGGACTATCTTGAGTAATAGTGTTTCCACACTATAAGACCTACATAAAAGAAATTTGATATGAAGCAATCAAAGATGTGACACCTATAGAGAAGTGAGACCATGATGTCGAGATTATTTGCTAAGGTTCTCTCCACTTAGTGAGATGGCTGGTTGCTGAAAACATGAAGTTACATACAGCTATATAAAGCTGTATGCAAACTCACCTTGGTAGATTGAGACATTGAATATTCTGGTGGTGGAGAATATGGTGAAGGTAGGTGAGAGAGATGTTTCTGGACAGAATTCCAATCTGTCATGTGTAGACATTCTAGTGGATGACTTGGATGTTACAGCAGTTTTGAAAATGACACCAGTACCAAGGACTTAAGGAGAGATCATTTGATAGGAGTTAAGATGTCCACATTTGGTGCTAAATTTCATTGATCTATAGTATTTGTCTTGCACTTATCCATACACATGCAATTGCCACTGCTGAATCACTCTCACACAACAAATAGTGCTCATCAGTGCCACATTAGTATTTCTACATGTTACTTTTCATGCTTTTTGACAACTACTGAAAAGTACATAAGAAAAAAAGTATAAAAAGTTGCAAAAAAGCATGATGTGATAGATTTATTAGATCAATTAAAGAAATGACTATAAGAATATCCCCATAATGCACAACAACAAAATGAGCCATTTTGTATAAAATGCAACCAAATGATATAAATAGTCAAATGTTGTGGATCACACACTACCCCACATAGTATGGGGTTGTGCAAATTTGATAAATTGATTGATTGTGATGAGATACCATAGAGGTGTGCAAAACTGCATGGTGTGGGGTTGTATAAAACAACAGCAGAACAACACTTACATTGTAATGCTCAACACTATAGTTGAATATCTGACATCTTGAGCTTGTGGTGATTGGATCATTGTTCTTCATAGGCCAATCCCTGATCTTCAAATCATAGTCAGTAGATCTTATCACAAACACTAATGATAAGCTTAGCAGCCCATCATGAATAGCAGACAAGGATAGCCAGAATAGATCCATCAGCCCACAAGATAAAACTTTCATATTCTCTATGTGCACAAAGTTTAGTCAGTGCTCCAATGTAGCTGTAAACTCAATCTAGCAGCCTAGTATGTGTGTTCTCTTCTCAACTTGCCTCTTATACTGTAGGGTCTAGACAATATCAAATAGTCAAATCATTGTCAAGCTCATTCTCAATGGGGAACATCAACAAGAGTATGACTCTAATGTAGGTCTAGTTCTAGTTGGTTGATCAGTATCTGATTTTGGTGGATCAAATGAGTAATCTTTCTTGCCTTAGTAAACTTGAAATCTGCAGACTTGACTGAGTGTGACCATGTGAAGTACCAAATAGCTATCATATCACCTTTAATGGTGATCTGAGAAGTTATAGAACAGTAAATGGTGCACATCAGAGAAAACTAGAACATACATATACTGTATATATGTATGTAATAAGGATTATTATTCATTTAGAAGGTGGCTGTGCTCAACAACTACTTATAGTTCTGGTGTGTAATTAGAATGAACATACTAAAAAAGCAGATACTAGCTTATCTCTTGAGCATCCTTTTGAGTCATCTTATATTCAGAAGGAATATAGTAGTGATATCTATCATAGGTATGGTAGATGACTGTCTTAAAGGTTGTGGCATTGTCAATCTCTTGAGTTTGATTAGTGCATCTATCTTTAAATTTATGCTATAGGTCTTACCCTCATTGAAGTTGTTGAGTTTCTGTAGGAATTGACAAACATAATGGCTTATGTCTGTCAAGGAGAGTAAGTTTTTATAGCACATTGATAATATCTATTGTTATGCAAGTCATACCACTTGAGATGAATAGACAACACAAACCTTGTTCAGGGAGGACACTCATGAAGAGGTACAACAATGTCCTGAAGAAGGTAACAAGAGCAATAGTGAGTTTACAAGGAATAGCTCATAAACAATGTGAGGATTCAAGGGGGTTGACAAGGGGAGACTCAAAGACAATACAGAGTATGCTTGAAAACTCAGTCTCAAGCAAAAGATGAATCAAGTGACATGAGAGTTATTGTGAAATCAATATAATAGAATAAGAGTAAGTGATAAAGCACACAGTAGTTTGGTATTTATAGTGTGGAGTTGAAAGAGATGGAATACTATGAAATACTATGAACAAAAGGGGACACTAAGCTGCTGTAAGAGAATTGACTGTGAAGGGGCTATCTATAGAGACAAGAACAAGAAGAGATATAAACATAGTGTTTTAAAGTCTAGTTTTTGACCTTTCAAATAAGGCAACCGGACCGAACCAGTCCTGGCTGTCATCTAGGACTATGGAAACCACAACTGGACTGTAAAAATAGTCCAAATTAGTCTTTACATCAGTTGCAACTGATTACAACTTGTTTTTGGCAAAAACTGGTATTTTACACATATTAATGTGGAAATTGTGCTTATATATAGTGAGATAAAGTGTGATGCTGACTAATAGCTTCCTACAAATAGTTTATTTGTCCAAATCCATTCACACAGTCATGAGATAAGACTAAATTCGTGTTGCATGTCATTTTTAGAAGTAAAAATTTTGAAACTAGTTGTAGAAAGTCTAATAAAATAGCTACAAATCTACAACAATTCAGAGAAGTGCCTATAAATATAGAGAGTGTGGCTGTGTGGTTGCAACTGGTTGCAACTGGTTTTTTTGCAGTCTTTTTATTTTTTCAAAATCAAGACAACCACAACTAGACTGATCACAACGTGAGGCAACTGTAACTGCAGTCCAGTTGCCAGTCTTTTGGGGTTGTGCTACTGGACCTGAAAAAACTACATAAACAGAGTAAGAGAATTACAATATAGGAATGAACCTACATAATTGCGAGCCAATGATGAATAGACTGTAGCATCAATCATATCTAAAGAGAAAACGCACAACAGCAAAAGGACAAGAGAGAGAAAAGAGAATGATGTAATGAGATAAGGTGAAAATTGTAACATCCATAAAAGGCTTATAATGTTTTTTCTTGTTGACAGTCCTAATCTTGGACAGATAGACAGGATAACTTGTGAACTAGAGATGGGGTCCTTTTTGTTTGACTAAGAAAATAGGCCAATTATGCTTCAAAAGTGCAAAAAAATCAACCATCCAAGGCTACTGATGACAGGTCAGGTCATGATACAATGAAGTAAATAAACAAATGAGATCTTTGGATGTTATCACCACTACATCATCACTTTTGAATGATTTGATTGTTGTTAATATCATAGATAAAGCAAGTAAATGGGCATTTGACATAACCATCATACTACATCCCAGTCATTTTACTATTGTGAACTTTGAACATAAACAGTTTGTTCATGTTTAGTTGATTTTCCTGACATTCAATATGGTCACATGGGATTCTATATAGTATATATCACACCTTCTGTGCTATAAGGTAGTTATCTAGTAGACAAATCCTCTTGTTGCTCAGCTAGTCATTCAAGGTTCCTGTCCATTTATCAGGTCTACCAAGAACAGGTTATAGTGGCTATCAGGATTACCTTATCAATATATGTACATTACTACATACATCTACATAATATATAATATTTATGAGGTCAACTGGTCAAAGCCCACCTATGCTCCTCAAAAGTAAGTGATGTACAGTAGAAGACACATCCAGCATTATGTATACTAAGCTCTAAAGATATTGTTTCGGGGTTGTCCAGCATAAAAAACCTATTGGACTGCTTTATCTTCCTATTGGCCAAAAGTACATTTAGATGCATGAAAGGACTGGCTCACAACCACTCTACATTTACATTCTGAAGGATAGCCTTGAATATGCTTGTGATCTTTGCATCTTCATGATGGAGGGCTATGTTCATTCCTCCCATAAGCTTTCACTCAAGAATATCATTATCTGATTTCTGTCCTTCTATGGATTCTTACAGTTGCTAGACCCAACACATTCCATATGTCAACTGGAATTTAGTGATGAACCACCACTATAGAAAAAGTACTTGCTGCTACAGTCAATAGTGCATGTAGCTCTATAGAAAACTCCTCCAAGTTTGTCTCCTAATATAGAACTAGCAATGTTTTATTGGCAAACCAGAAAACATAGATGAATGTCTGGAATTCCAGTCACAAAAAGGGATAGAGTGTAGCCTACAGCTTTGTCAGCCTCAAATCAATCACTAAATTTGTACTTATTATTTCAGCATTGACCTGGTGGAGAAAATAAATTGTCCAGTTGTTCAAAGAGAGTATATTTTCTCAATACTTGCAAATATTGAGATGTTTATGGACTGCATCCATGGAACCTGTAGGATCTACAAGTAAATTGAACCTATACATCTTTGTATACATTTCTGATGCCTTGACTATATTACTCTCAAATGTCTAGAGTTGGTTGGTGAGCTGTCAAAATGGTCACTTGATTACATTGTCTAGAAGTGATGAATTCACCAGTCCTTTTATGCCATAGCTCCAGGCCATGTCTAGGAATACAAGAGATACATAGACTGATACTTCTGGACAACTATATCACTTACCATTGTTGATGATCTCAGAATCTCACACCAAGTGACTTAGATCAAGAGTTGTCCACACCCCCTTCTCAACCAAGTCCAGGACCATTAGGTCTATTGCAATCTCAATGTTCCATTTTTCTGTACTGGAAAAGTTGCCCTTTCTGATCTTATTGTCAAACCATTCTCTCATGCTAGATGATGTGGATGAACTGCAAGAGGTGGACCTTTACATGGATGCTGAGATGTTGATCCATAGAGATACAGCATCTGAAAATTGGACTGGAATAAGTGACATCAATGGAGGAGATCTCAAGTGATTAGAAGTAATAGTAAAATCTAAACTATCCATGCTCTCTAAAAATCAAATGTCAGAAAGAGTGGAATTAAAGAACTAGGGGACATACTTGGGGCACAAAAAAGCTCTCATGTGGCTCATATTCATAGATGGAATCAGAATATCCCAGGTATGTAGTAGACATAGAAGATGAAGAGAAAACATATGCATCAGTAGTTATGTATGACTGCTTCTCCTTGAAGCAATAAATTGTCTGTCTATGTGACTTGTTAGTTACTCAAAAATCTTCTTTGCCAGATGAGAGTGTTGGCCACAGTATACAGGCCTATGTATAGAAGGCATTCATTTCAGCAATATACATAATATTATACAGTCCCAGTAAACCACAACACTTGACTATTGTTTTTAACTTAGTGATTGTCAATGCTACATATAATCTTGACCCACCACTAGAGTGAAAGTGAGATCTGGGCCAATTCAATTCAGAAAGTTTAACTATATGCTATAGAGGAGATTCAGTATATTACTGTCTTGCTGGCACTACTGCCATTCAATATGGTCAATATCAAGTGACTAATGTTCAAACTCTGACTCACCAAGTTGTTCTGTAGAGCCATTGCTATACATGACAATGGTAACAAGCAAGCCCTGCATGCTTAACCACTCCACCCATCCCCAATTCAGCTTTCAAACTGACATGATCATCTGAATGTGATGCTCAGTGGTTTCTGGCCCTTCTCTATGTAGACTGTCCTTTCACATCAGCAATCACATCAGCTACTCCATCTGTGATGCCTGTGGGTCTGCAAGAAAGGACAAGTTAGCTGAGCTCTTGCCTGTTGCTACTGTATGACAGCACTACTAATTGTTGACCATAGGGGCCACAGTACATTACATTAATTTTCAGCATTGTTTATCTACATCCCCACTCAATTATAGAGAATCTGAAGGTGTGTAATCCCTCAGTAATATCTTTAAAGATTCCATGAACTTGTTTTTAGTAGGGTCTAGGTTGAGTAGTATGTATACTGTATTCACATACAGTAGTACTGCTGTAATCTCTATATACAATGGTAGAGATGTATAGGTATACCCATATTTTACAGACTAACCTAGATAGCCTGTGTGTATCATAGGTTGACAGCACTACTAAATTATTTATTGTAGGTGATAGTTTCAAAATTGGTTTCATTAATAATACTTTCCTGCCCTCTCTTTAGCCAGACCCTTCACACAAGTATTGATAATGTCATCAACACACTTCTGAGGTCCAAGACCATAACCTAGCCTTGAAGAATTGCAAGCTAATGTTATGCTGTGAGTAGTTCACCTGAAGGCTGTCCACATGAGAACACTCACTCAGTGTCTACAGATGATGTTATAGATGATGTAGCAAGCACTATGGAAATCAGAAGATAGTAATGATATTGACCTGTCTACTAGGGCACTTGGGAGCAGAATGCATGAAGAACTGAAAGTACTGTGAAAATGTCTAGTTTCATAGTTAACACCAAAGGAATTGACTTGAGACATCACACTTTGGACTGATATGATGATGAAAGTGAGTGAATTATGTACATATATCATCTGTCAAATGTTTCATCTAACTCAGGAAAAGGGGTGTGAACAAGAGTTATGAGACTACATAAGGTACAAAGAACACAAACTATTGTCATCTTTGACAATCTGAGCATAGTTGTGCCATTCTTACACCACCTGTCTGCTCCTCTTTCATTCCTTCTTGGGTTCATTTGGTCAACAACACAATTAGCTTGTCAGCATTAAAAAACTGGGATCCTAACATTCTTTCTAGTGATTATTTATAGACAATTGACAGATACCAGAAAAGCAGCAAAAACAAATAAGATTCCATATATATGGTAGGTTACATTATTAGATTTGCTGAGAATTGTTGTGTAAGTTGTACCACTTGAGATAAGCTGATGACATAAACCTTGTTTGAAGAGGATACTCACAAAGAGATATGACAATGTCCCGAAAAGGTGATAAGAATGACAAGGAGTGCTGTTGGTCTAGCCTAAGTGAGGACTGGTTGATGAGGGTGGTTTCATCTTTGATAACTGTTACACAAGTTGTACTACTAGAGATGAGTGGATGACATGAACCTTGTTTAGGAAGGACATTCATGAAGAGGTATGATAACATTCCAAAAAAGGTGACAAGAATAACAAGAAGTTTATGAGGAGTAGCCTAAAAATAACATAGAGGTTCAAGAGGTCAACAAGAGGTACTTAAAGATGACACAAAGAGTTGATGAGAGGAGACTCAACAACAATGTAGAGAAAAGAGGAGTCAATGAGGAGTATGGTGACTTCAAAAACTGTTACAATACATAACTAACCTTACAGTACATGAAGTGCACTGCAATCAAATGTGGGAATATCACTTAGTATTGGTGAGACAAATAAAGGTACACACCCTCGGCTACCTATTAGTTTCTGGATTATGTGATTTGGACCACAGGCTATGAAGATATGTACATTTTAAAACAGCAACTACATTTTAACAGTTTTTGGACTTTTGGCTTAGATAACAAAATCTTAGTCAAATATGGGAATAGGTCCTAATATTTGACTCAATGAGAGAGGTAGATGTCTCAACATTATGTAATGGTTCTCACAGTAATTTATTTCCACTTGTCAACATCATAAATTATCAAACATTTATTAAATGGTGTTTAGTGACTTCTAGACATGGAATTTATTATTACACACTTTCTATTACTTCAATGATATCATCATACACACCACAAAAGTCATGTATATCAATATAGCATCCATGAAGTTCTATATAGTGTCTATTTACAATTGTCTTATATATCATACATAGATTAAAGAATTGAGTAGTTAAATATCTTTTGCTATGATTTTGACTATTAAGTAATGCTTAAATCGGATCCTTATTTCATATCATGCATGCCCAGTTACTTTGGCTGCATTTATATAGTATAAAGGTACAATTTTCATCTATGCCCTATCTTCTAAAAAATATAAGAGATATTGTCACTTCATGGCCTTTATATCTCATTTATTCCACACCACATGTTTAATTCTGTTTGGTAATAGTATGTACATTGTGTGAATGTCCACTTTTGGCAATTTGATAGTATTTTCTGTCCTTAGCAATTAAAACAAATCAATAATTTTATAGATGATATTGTTGATTGACTTGATTATATAAGATCTACCATGTCTCCACAATACAGATGAGTCATAAATTGATAATTAATCAATATATAAATGTTTAAGATCATTATTGAAGCAATAGAAAGTGTGTAATAATAAATTCCATGCCTAGAAGTCACTAAACACCATTTTATAAATATTTGATAATTTATGATGTTGACAAGTGGAAATAAATTACTGTGAGAACCATTACATAATGTTGAGATATGTACCTCTCTTGTTGAGCCAATTATTAGTACTTATTCCCATGCTTAACTAAGATTTGGCTGTCTAAGCCAAAAGTCCAAAAACTATAACAATGTAGTTGCTGTTTTAAATGTACATATTTTTGTAGCTTGTGGTCCAAATCACATGATCTAGAGACCAATAGGAAGCCAAGAGTGTGTACCTTTATTTGTCTCAGTAATACTAAGCAATATTCCCACATTTGATTGCAATTTTTATCTGCCAAAGTCTCACAATCTATCTATCATATAAGGATGTTGACTTTAGTACAGACTCTATTACTGCTAAAGAATAGCCATCAGTGAATATGCTAGGATTGGAAGTAAGGTTGCTGTTGGATTGAATGATAGATTCAACTAAATTTTCTCTAAAATAGTAAAGTCCAAGAATTTCTAAATTGTTAGACTACTAGAGATCAAGTTCCACTCTTGGAAATTATATGTCAATAGGGCAGAGGCTTTAGTCTAATGGCCTGTATAACTCCTACATCAGCCACTATCTTGTGGAATGCTGATCAATCATCTGTCTGTATCAAAACTGGATTATATCAAGTGAAGACTATAAGAAAACCATTCAAGATTGCCTCATTTCTCTTATCAAGTTTATTGATTTTTAAGTTCCTCTTGGTATTAACTTTTCTACTAGTATAGCATCCTTGCTCCAAAAGAGAATTATGACATAGAGACCAGAGGGTACAGCCTAATTGCTTTCTCCTCTGATATAAATGAAGAGCTAGAATTTCATTCTGGTCAATTCTTGACTACTCTTTGCCAAATGAGATGTGTATGTTCTATAACTAGAGATGATGTTGTTTGGAATAGGAAGCATTTGACAGCATAGCTACAGTATCAGACATCAACAAGGCCTGATCAAATGTTACTATGTTACTCCATCTCTTGTCTCTCTCTACATGAGGAACAGAGATGATGCTATGACAGCACACTAACAGTATTTTATGTTAATGTCATCTCTTCAATTCACCTATTTTGAAGATGCTAATTACCCAAAGCAACTATAGCAAGACTACAGTTCTTACTAGAGTATACTGTATAACCATATCATCAGAGCTATTCCAAACCAGTTGGCTATTATCATTGTAAAGCTTTGTAAAGTTGTTAGGCCTGTTGAAATGTCTACTGTCACAAGTCAAGTTTTTTCCTTTTAAAAGGATGAAATTATTTTCTACTTGAGGCTACCATTAGAAAATGTCAATATTATTTAGCTCATTTTAACACTACTTATGTTAACTTGAATACACTTGGACAATACTTGAAAACACTTAGGCCATAAATGTTCCAAGTGTTTCAGGTGTTATCCTAGTAGATCCCTTTTATATTATACTTTTCTTACTTGAATACATCTTTGAATTTTGTATACAATTAGACAATCAATCACATATATTAATCACCTACTATTTGCTGCCACCACTACCACTGCCCTCATGGCCATAGTATGCTTGTGAATCCTCTTTGCCTTCTACATTATGGTCATAGTATGGTGGTAGTGTGTTATTGTGTAGGCTCACCTATCTTCTTATTACATTGTTGTCATGGTAATAGTAGTGTAGTGAAAACACAGTTTTGTTTCCCTTTCTTGTCACAGTCATTGTTACAATTTCTTTCCTCGTTCTCTTTGTCGTGTCTACGACACATTTTATCTCTTATCGTTTGCAATATTTTGATCTTATCTTTAGGCCGATTCCTTCATATCGTCTCGTCATCCTCTTCTCGTCATCGGCCTAATGCTTATCCTCATCGGTCCGTACTCTTCTCCTTCAGATTCCCTTTCGAGTACGTTCTATCCTCTTTTATCTCTCATTCAATTCCTTGTAAGGAAT
>JBBPUC010000798.1:0-11478 GCA_038094375.1 Tubosaeta aff. heterosetosa
GAACCGGAGAAGAATTCGTCATCGCCCATCGTAAGGAGTGACTGTGTATACAAGTCGGTGAGGAGAAGTAATGGTGGCCAGTATGTTGCAAGGGTGGGGTCTGAAGTCGATAAGTGCCACGTGATCAAACGATACCGAACACGTACCCATAAGTGATGATAGATTCTCGTCGCGACCAAGGGGTGTTGAGCGGACATACTCACGAAATATCTCACGTACAAGCCCTCCGCCACCATACAGAAGTACAGTGGTAAGCACTTTGTCCTTTCGCGAGGGCCAAACGAGATCAAGGCTCAAAAGTAGTGATACCAATTCAGATAGTAGTTCGGGATGCTGTTGCGCCGTTTTCAGAAGAGAATTCAGGTGGCTTGGTGATGGCAAAATCTGTAGGCGTTTGCGAGTTCGCGAGTCGAGAAGGGGAAGAGCAAATCGTGAGGCAACAACACTAGGGTGCTCGAGATCCGAGTCACTGTCATCTGGCCAAGTTAGCGAAGGATAACGAGGTCATGGGCAGCAGGACCTTTTCCAAGGGTCGTCGGTCAGATATCTCAGGCATTCAACCATTGCCCTCGCCGATCCTTGAGGATGAAGAAGTCTTGGAATCGGATGGGGCAAGTCCCAAGGTTCACACTCGTTCATCTAGCCCGTATGCATCGACAACCTCGAGTTTCTTAACTCATCATTTTCCCAAACGCTACTTCATTCTCAAATCGTTGACACAGGTGTGTCTACTGTGTTACCTATGCAGTTAGTACGCGCCCTGATGAATTTGATGATTACAGCACGACTTAGACCTTAGTGTCGAACGTGGCATATGGGCAACCCAGAAACACAATGAGTCGATATTGGATCAAGCTTTTCGTACGAGCAAGGAAGTGATACGGATTTTTAGTGTGAACAAGAGTGGCGAATTCTATGGATATGCACGGTATGTTTGCGTTTTGGCGTCCCTATCGCACCACGCTGAGCGCCCTCTCCAAGGATGGCAAGTGTCATCCTTCAGAGCAACCGCAGTGTTTCATGGGCACCGCGTACAGACTCTTCGCCTCCAATGTCGTCGTTCTCTTCTAGTAATTTCCCCTCCCACGACACACTAGAACAGTTCGGAGGATTTTCGCATCAGAGTTCGGAGATACATGCGTTGCCCTCTGAGGCCCAATTGGCTGAAGGGACCCTTACGCTCCCTTTAGACGAAAGGAAGGTTGACCCTCCGGCGCCTGCCAACTCCAATCAAGAGCGACGGTCGGCTCCACCTGTCTTTGATCCTAGTCTGCATTACTTCAGTCATGGTCGTAAAGAATGGCCTCGAGACCCCGGTCCGCGTTCAGCTCCGGTGCCCATATCAGGAAAGTATTCTGGGGTGCCAGGGCTAGGGGGAAGAAGCAGAGGTGGTGGTGTGGATGATGCAAGTAACTATGATAGCTCACAACTGCAACCGGTCGTGGAGGAAGGCCGCTCGGACGTCCAGAGAAATGAGGCGAATTGGGGAGAAACGTTCAGAGTTGAGTGGTTGCGAACTGAGCGGGTTCCGTTTCATCGTACACGACATTTGCGCAACCCGTGGAACCATGGGCGAGAGATCAAGGTGGCACGGGATGGAACGGAGGTCGAGCCCTCCGTTGGTCAACAGCTAATTGAAGTTTTGCTGGTGCTGCTGGCAAACCTTCAGAGGAGACAAAGGGTTAAACTTTCCTCAAACACTTGTACGACTACTTATGCGGAACAGACGTTTCATAACGTTTTCCCGCATTGCAGTGATACATGGGACATTAATTTTCTGTTTTATTTTAGTCGATACTGAGATAGAGTTCACTTGCCAATCAGTATTAATGTTTGATGGCTGCTCGCATATCCGCTTGCCAGGTGGCGCGTCATCATACCACACAGTTGTCAAAAACGCCAAGACTAACCACAAAGCCTCCCTGCATATCCCCCAAGCGCTCTTGGAAGCGTGCAGAATTTACTAACCACAGCTTTTATTAGCGATTGTGTTGTAGAACAACTCCATGAATGGATATGCTGCAATTTTGCGATGCGGCTGCCAATGTGCCCCCCAGCCAGATGAGTGGTTCGCTCCTTTAGAAAGGCTCGCCGCATATTACGATATTTCCATCTCTTTCATCGTCGGGTATGTCCGTAAACGCACTCAATGGTGAAAGAATTTTTTCAAGCGGCGGCCACCGTTTCAACGAATGCCTTCTAGTGGGATATTAATACGCTGAGCGTTCTCGCCCACTAGAACACCTCTCCCAGCGTGCATTCGCGAACATCCTGGACCAACTTTCTGACAAATGCTCGAAGCCTTGTCGCTCGAAATCATCGACCGCATCTTATTCGCACTCGACCCGCTCGACGTCGCGCGCATCTCTCAGACCTCCCGTTTCTTTTATGAGATCATTTATGGTACCCTCAGCCAACAGTTTTGGCGCGGGCTCTACCTCGCACAACCACTGGACGATCCTCGACGGACGGTTACGCATCTTGGCCGTCCCCGAGGAGATATTGACTGGAAGGGAGAGCTTCAGCGCATCACGAGAGCGCGTGCGGTGATAAAGCGTCCCGCTCTCTGTCGACGAGAAGAACGGTGTCAAGTGCTACAGGCCTGCATCGATCTCATCACAAACGTTCCTCCCATTTCTTCTCCCGACGGTGCCGACGGGATGTCACGTAATCTGCGGTGGGTAATACGTCAGCTGGGGGACGGAGAGTTTTTGGAGCGCGATGCTTGGGATTCATTGTCTGACGAGGAGGAACAATTGCTGTCGAGGCTGCATGTGTTGTACGGGCTCACTTACAAAGACCTCGATCCGGAACGGCGTCAAGTATCTCAAGCGTTTGTATACAGCCAACGACATCATACCGCAGAGCGTGCCTATGGGCCGTTCATGCCTGGTGGATGTAAGCGTGTCGACTGGGTATTCATGTGGAGGCTTGTCCATTGCTTCG
The DNA here is from genome assembly GCA_038094375.1 of Tubosaeta aff. heterosetosa. NCBI lineage: Eukaryota > Fungi > Basidiomycota > Agaricomycetes > Boletales > Boletaceae > Tubosaeta > Tubosaeta aff. heterosetosa. The sequence goes on from JBBPUC010000798.1 coordinate 2,947, forward strand.
GCATGTTACTGCTAGAAGCAATCAGCGAGGATAGAGAAGATCCTTATATGTCTCCGCTAAGTCTTTTGTTCTCTCAGAATTACATTCCTCGGGGGTTGGATTTGGACAAGGAGGACGATTGGGCTGGTGTAGAGGGGTTGTGGACTGTCAGATATGGGTTCATCGACCATCGGGAGTTCATAGGTGAGTCAGGCGCTCTGTCCCATTGCCGCTCACCAAATGCGTCGTTTTGTATGCTAGTGTATAACGACCCTTCGGTATGTGCTGGGGCCGCTGTCTTGGAGGTAGTCCCCTGATGCGCGTGGGATTATGTTAGGTACCAGCTCATGAACCTCAGGATACCTCGATTTTCGATGGTACTGAAGAATTCTTGGCTTCACTTGACATATACTTTCGCGTCGCGAGCGTTGAACCTGATCCTCTGCACCCAACGCGTCCCAAGATAAATATCGTTGGCGAAGTGGATGGCAAGTTTAATATCGTCGGTTTCGTCCGGCTCACCGACGACGACCAGCTGTGGTGGCATTATGTGAGTAACTTGTCCTCGCCCGTCATGCCATGTGATCCAACTTGCACTTTTTTTTTGCTTTTCTAGGGTGCAGGCAACGATAACCAAATGGTATGGAGGTAAGTCCGTTGCTTTATTCGAACATGTCGGGAGGGTAAACGTCGAGTCTGCTTTATGTTTCGCCTTGTTCTAGCTGTGACGGGATAGGTCTGGGAGGCATGCGATCACGTTGTGGCTGTATAGGCGTCTGGTCAACTGTCTTTCATGATGTTGAAGATCCGATTGGTGTGTCCACACTGCTCCTTTTCAGTTAGGCCCCTTTGAACACATACTCACCAGGACCATTCTGGTTGCAACGTGAGATCCTCGATGAGGATGAATAGAGTCAAGACGACCCCTCATTTCTCTGCTCTCCTTGCCAACTCCTTTTTCAATCTGACAGATGCGGCGAGCGACGACCATCTACATTGTCTTAATACACAAGTTGGCACTCGCTTATCTGATTGCTGCTGCATGGGCATTACTCTACAAATGGGCATGAGTCGTCACAAAGATACAAGTACAAGAGGATGCATATTCTCTACAGGCGAACAGTGAACTTGAGCCGACCATCCTCACAGGGCTCGCACGTGACACTCTCCATGTTATCTACCACAAAATGTGCACCAATGTGCTCGATTTTCTTCCGCTCGTGGCTGGTGCAAACAGCGATCACGGTTGCACCGCTAGCGAGCCCGGCCCGGATCCCGCTAGGGGAATCTTCAAAGACCACGCAGTTTGATGCGGGGAATCCCAGTTCCTTCGCCGCGAGCAGGAACGGATCGGGCGCAGGCTTTCCTGCCTTCAAGCGTTTGTCATCTGCAGTGATCGTAACCTTGGGAGGTACGATGCCGACACGCGTCATACACCCATGCGCTATTGGCGACATCAATTCGGTTATTCTTCGCATTCCGATTGAGGACTATGTTCTACGTACCATAGGTTTTAGCCCCGGACGTGGCCACAGCGTACCGGCCTGTGGGGACGGAATTTATCATCTTCCTGACGCCGGGAAGAATGCGGACGGAGCGATCCACGGCGCAAGCTTCGGTCTGCCATGCCTCCAAGACATGCTGCTTTTTAAGGTCGGTGTCGAAAGAGAGGACTTCTTCGTCTTCTTCGACAATCAAGCCGTCCATAACGCGGGCGTCGTAGATCGATGTTTCAGGCACGGCAGTCATGGAGAGCATGCCGGTCAAGCGAGACGCGAAAGAAGGACGACGGCTACCAAGTGCGACAAAAGACGAAGCGCGAGACGACGGAAGTGAGCTCGCAGGGGAACCGACTAATTCGGGCGTTGCTTCTCCCGAACTGATAGGGCTAAGCGAGGAAGGTGAAAACGGGGGTGACTGGCCGGCCGAGCCAGGACCGTGTAGGCGGTAGGCATCAGCGAAGAAGAGGATACTCTCTTCAAACTTTTGGACTTCGTCGTCCATCTCGTGAGCCTTGATGTATGGCTTGAACTGCGCGAGGTTGTCCACGGCGCGCTTGCCATGGGTGGCAGCGATCACGTAGGCGGGGTCCTGCCCGATGTCCTTTGCGACCTTGCCCCACGCGGCCTCGACGGCGGCGATAGAGTCGGTGAGGGTGCCATCCTATTGGCACGCCGGACGAGTTAGCTCTGAAAGACCACATATAGAGCGCACACACCATGTCAAACAAGACAGCGTCGGCGTGGAATGTATGGACGTTTGACTGCATGGTGAGAGTACTGAGGAGAAGATGCTGAAAGACGAATTCGAATACTGTCTGGAAAAACCACTCGGTGTGTCACTTCATTTTTATACAGACTGGTGGGTCCGTGACTCATCGATATCTTCACAGCCTGACGTCAAGGGTTGGAATGTCTTAGCCGAGGATGTGAAGCATTTTTGGAAGGTATTCTTTGAGGGTAACGAGGTTGTTTGAACGCACTTTGACAAGCCCCACCTGCTTGTCCAAAAATGGTAGACATTGGGCCTGACCAAGACAATTTAGCGCGGTATCCGGTTACCGGCTTTGTGGATGTACTGTGGAGCTGTGATTATCGGTTGCCCAAGATATCGTTGCGCGACGTTGACTGACGCCTTTGGCCAAAAGAGGCAACTCTTCAAGATTGCGAATTCGTTCACGACCATTTCCGCTCCTTTCTGTTCGCTCAAAAACCCGGGGGTGTTCATCACGCAAATGCGATGCGATGGAGCCTGTGTGAGAGCTCTTTTGAGCGTACGTCGCGGCCCGACTGCTTTTTTTGTCCGGTGTTGACGTGCGAGTTGTCTTATCTCTCTCGCGTAGTACTTATCATTGCGCAACTTACGCTACTCCTTGTTCATCTCCACCTTCTTATCTACGGACGCTCACCCTCGACGTCATACTTTGTTCGTTCGGGGTTGCAACACATCCCGAAGCCGCACCAAGAAAGCCGACCAGTGGCGCATGCAATCATGAGTACGACCCGATCTGATTCCAAGCCTGACGGGGCACTGCACCCCTGTAACTCGACGTGTCTTATCAATCGTTTTGGTTCGACACGTCGCGTAACCCTTGCTTTATTTGACGACCTACCTTATCTCAACCTGTCCCCCCCCTTTTTTTTTTAGCTTCGCCTTTGTATTCGACCTCCCGTAAACTATGTCACACCTTTGGGTGCGGTACCTTGGGAAGAAGTGACGCGACCCGATCCCCTTCTCGCATGGCGGTGGTCGAACGTGTGACTGAACCCACCCGTGCAGCGGACGCAGAGTCATCGCTCCAACACGGTCTTCTCGAACGCGCCGCAGGGGCGCACACGTTTGCGCCTCGCGCCCCCCATAAATAATTTCCGGGATTCACACTCCACCGTGCTCGTTTGATCCACGTCCGTCCCCAAACGTGCATGCCTGAGCCCGTACCATCCCGAAGCGCTCACAATACGCTTCCGATCATTCGGGCAGGGTCGTACCCGCCAAGTCCGACTCTAAATGTGTCTATCTGCCGGTGGGTAACCGCGAGATCGATGCTCCCATCATTACCGCATGAGCTGCCGCCCAGCTTGTTTTGTTCCCGCGATTCTTCCGAGGCTGTAGCACCCTCAAAACTGGGTGGGATGGATGAGATAACGTGCGAAAACCATATCTTGGCCGAGCGTTATCTCGAAAGTACCGGTTACCGGTAACGTTTGAAACCAATTGAAACCTCACTCGGAAGCGAGCTAGCCTTCACTACAATGGAATCCAAGCTGCTTCCATCTGCACTCTTTTGCATCCGAGACCGGGTTTCTTGCGGGACGATGTGGATGTAGTAATCTGTTGCCAAGTGACGTGGTATCTCGATTCCGATGTGAGCGCTATTGCCACGCCCCGTGACAGTCATATTACAAGAGGGTGCTACGGTAGTCGTTCAAGTGTACTTGTAGTTTTTCGGACCGAAAGTGCTAGTCATATTGGTGCATGTTTCTCTTACCTGCATAAAGAAAACCCACGATGTGTGCCAGTTCACCTCGTATAACGATAGAACAAGAACACAAACAAAACCGAGGAAAAAAGAGAGCACCGACATGAATCAAGTATGTGCATGGCCAGCCAAGATAACAAGAATAATGAAACCAGAAAAAGGAAATAATGTTAAGGACTGGGGTGCTTCGGACATATTATTCTTGGTGTTGTCCGCTCAAAAGGTCAAGTCCGAGGTGGGATGCAATGCAGGATATAGTGCACAAAGGCGATGAAGGAAACACAGAAAGGTAGTATACACCTCTGCGCAGTTCGGTCAGCGCAAGACCTATCGCTAGCACATCTGAATACCTACTTTAAAACGATGCGGGATGCAATGTACAACATTCGGACTGCGTTCAGCTGAATATTTCTGTGACGGTGCGTCGACGCTCCCGCCGTTGCGATGGGAACGTGATTGTCTTGGGTTGGGAATTACTCTCCCCCGACTCGTGTTCCTCAGCGGCAGTCCCTAGCGATGTGCGAGCTGCACGAGCACCGAGTGTTCGTCGACGATTGTCCCTTTCAGTCTCCGAGCCAGAAAGTGGGAGACGAACTTGAATAAGACCAGAACTATCCTCTTCCGAGGTCGTGCCCACACGTCTTCGAGCCTCGTCGCGACTTTGTTGTTGTTGGAGAGTAGACACTGACACACCCGATGGACGCGAAAAGGTTACGGAAGAACGCACTGAGTCGTGAGACGCTGTGCGTTCCATAGGAAATGTGGAGGCCTCGGGAGAAGCTGATGCTGTGTGGGTCGAAATTGCTGTCGTTGGATTAGGTGTGGATAAAGCGAAGGGTGGGTTGGGATTGCGGACGGTCGTTACGGAAGTCAATGAAACGTTGCGGCGACTGTTTTTGTCGACTGTATTACTCGATTCCTGCAATAGAGATTCAGAAGGAAGGGTTGGGAGGGGCGGAGGAGTAGAGTACGCGGGTTGCCTCGTCCGTTCTCCCTGAGGGTATCGAGGGGCTGGAGTCGGAGAGGGCTCGTAATCTAATGTCAAGTCAAGGGCATTCGATGGAATGCTGTGGCTAACTGGACCATTCGTCGCCATTTGCTGCTCGCGATGCTCACGCGGTGCAAACAAGCGTCGAGAAGTCGGAGGCGCGCCAAGACCGCTCCGTGACGAAGCCGAATGGTCTTGGTCACTGGTACTATCCCGATCTCGTGAAGAGGGAGGTCGGGAAAGGTTAAGATCACTACGAGAAGACAGCCTGCGAGAAAGATCAGCCCCACGAGCGGAGCTCATTGCTTCCCAGCTTAGTCGTGACTCGACACTTCGTCTACCGTCTTGACCGCGCCTACTACTACTCCTCTCGAGACCTGGATCAGACGGGGGCCGCACATTGGAGTCATCATCCAGACTTGGCGACCTCAGGTGGGCAGACTCGGGGGCTCCAGCTGCCTCTTTCAACAGCTTTCCGACGCCAAGAATGAAACCTGTGAGTGAGCGAACGACATCATCGCTCTCCCGCAAGCTCTCCCGAAAGTCAGAACCAACATCTCTCCATATTTGTGCAGGATGATTCGGTCCGTCTACTTCGTAGTATTCGTCATCCACTTCAATAGCAATTTGTTGCTGGACAGCATTGGTCGTTGCAGCCCTAAGAATTCTGTTGAGCTTCTCCGACGCACGTATGATCGCGCTCGAGTGGTCATATAAATCGCGAACTGATTGGGATTGACTTGGGAGTCGCGAAAGTTGGGCTTGGAACATCGAAAGTGACTCTAGCATGAGGCGGGTGTGCTCCGCATTCTGGGGTGTGTTGAGGGTAACTAGCGAGCCTCTACCACTTGGGGTTATACTCGTATGACGGCTGGAGAGAGCACTTGTGCGGGCCCTGTCTGGATCAACTGGGGTTTGCGGCAAAGGAGTGTTGCGAGTAGTTGGCGAATATCGAGACTCTGGTCTATCTGAAAGGTCATATGTCGTTCTTCTGGACCGTGCTGAGTAACCCCCGCTCCTAGAGCTGGACTCTGTACGAGATAGGTCCGCCATCGAAGTAGCAGGTCGAGATAAGGTGCTACGTCCTGCAGCTCCGGAATCCCGCTCCACGACCGAGTCAGCCGGAGCGCGAGAAGGATCTGAGTGCAAATGGGGCCGAGGGACGGGCGGGCCGACAGCTTCGTCGACATGTGTGCGAGACCCATTCGCCCGGCGCCTGTCATCAATATCAGATCGTCGTTGCCTTTCTTGATCCTCCCATTCCACAGTACGGCCCGTGTTTCGGCCAGTGGCAGAACGCCCTCCTCGTATGGGTGGATTGGAATCATGCCCCTCTCCGAATACATCCTGGTTCGGCAATGTACTCTGTCTCCCATTCCCACGCATACCGATTCCAGCTGCGCGCAGACTTTCGCCGGCCAATCTCCCTGTGACTCCTATGCTGCCATTAAGTGCACTCTCCGCGCTACCTCCCCGTTGGGACTGTCTTCGACCACTATCTGGAATGTTGCCGGAGAAATCATCGGAAAGCCAACGAGTCTGGTGCCGTCGGGTAAGGTCCCTTACGGTAGAAAATCGAGTGGACCGAGCACTACGGGGAGAGTACTGAACACTGCTCACTGCATTGGCAGCAGTATGGGCCGCGGTTCTAGGTGAGTGTCCATTGTAGCCATCGTCTCGGAAAGATGTCCCTCGATGTGGAGTCATGGGTTCAATCGAATTCTACAAGAAACACACTGTCAGCTGACAGTATAAGCAACTTGACCATGGCTACCAACCCGTCCGTCTAAGCTCCGCCTGTCCCTGTCTCTGAATTCTTTCGGAAGCGGATGTCGTGCCCTCTTGCTTCCTGTGGGACTCCTTCTCGAAGAAGCAACAGCGGCCAGCGCTGTCTCAGTGACATCATGATCGTTCCTGTTGTAGTCCCCGTTCTCCACACCATGAGCAAAGATGGCACCGCCCATAGATACTCGTTTGCGCGGAGTACGTGAAGGGCCGGGAGACGCCTGGCGCGCTTGTTGTGGGGAGGAGGGTGCAGATGTAAGCCTCAGTCGCTGGTGGGAGTTTGATACAGACGGTGGTGTCGATGCACGTTCGGGAGATGATGAACGATAGGAGTTGGAATCAGAGCGGGATGGAGTCGGCGCGCGCAGGCTCTCCCGCTCGGTCTCGGATCCCGAGAGGGTATCGGAGCGTTGAACCTGTGGTGCAGGGTGTGAATGCGAATGAGATGAGAGGTGGGATGAGGATGCAGTGGAAGCGGATGAGGCCGCATTAGGAGAACGAGAGGTACGAGTCGGTGGTGGAGTGTGGAGGCGGGAAGAAAGTTTGTCTAGTGCCTGCTCATCGTGACCAGTTCAACGCGTAAAGTGATTTGAATAGCATATAGGCAGCGGGAACACATTTTGGAATTAAAATACCGAAGCCGACAATGGGCAAATCCGAAAGTTGCCAGGAATATACCATAACACGTGGGGTAAAACGAGGGCACGCAGTGAGAAGGAGTCGAAGGGAAAGCGCAGCAGAACTCACCATGCGGTTGCGTTGAGCTAGGCTCTTGACCCTCTGGAGAGCTACAATATTCTCGCTGGGGCTTTTGGTCCCGAGCCTGCGGTCAAGCCTGGCAGTGATATCTTCCTCACCCGCGTGATCGTTTTCGTCATCTTCGTCATCAGAATTGGGTCTTGAAGTCTTGGACATAGCTATGGACTTGTCATACATTTCTGTAGGTATCATGTCACTCGGAGAGGCGGAATATGAGACTTGGCGGTGTCTGATGCTGCCAGAGTTTGCGCTGTTGCTGTCGCCAGTTGACCCGCTCCCAGTGGAATTGGTTGCTGGGGGAGATGGCAAGCCAGAAGGGGAAACAACACCAGGGCTCTCCGGGGGCTCAGGCAAGTCAGGGATGTTGGCTTCCTTGGGATCCTTCGGTGGTAACGATCCTAGGAATATCGCGGACAAAGGACGCCTTGAGGAAGCAACGAGTGAGCGCGGCGGCATCAGAATGAGCGCAGGATATCATCAACCACGATGTGCTAGAAAAGGCGGTCGTCGTCGTTGTGAACAGCGAGCAACAAGCTTCGACGACGAGCTCAACGCCGGCAGATGAAGGAAGGATGAATAGCGTGGGAATCCAAATTCATGCTCCAACCGACGCATTGAGCCCTTCCGAATTCCGACTCCGATGCACATAGAAACAACGGCTGTTGTTCTGAAACTAGAAGGCCATGCAAGCCTCGGAACCTAACGTCTTGGTCAGATGTCCAAGTGAAATGCCGTTTTGAATGTGCTTCTTAGTAGGAGTCTCTCCGAGGTCCCACAATCATCATGCCCAGTCATGGAGGAACGCCTTCCATCTTCTCTAACCCACAGGGGCAAGCCACACACTGAGCGCGCAGGTGATGTACAGTGAGTCAATGTCAGCGCAGGCGAAATCTTTGATTCTTAGGTGCATTCTTCCCTTAGGGCCATTGACCTGGCTGCCGTTTCGACCATGGACGTTCACTTCCGACTCATCCAAGGTGTTGCTGTATCTTGTGAACGTCAGACGGCTATTGTCTAATATTAGCGCTCTTAGAGAATCGGC
>JBBPUC010000799.1:0-11466 GCA_038094375.1 Tubosaeta aff. heterosetosa
GTTAAGAGAAGAGAAGACTGGAACGTCCTGTATGGAACCCCAATCAGTCTTAGTTGGTAGTTCTGCATACTCCTGGACGTACCTTGGAGTAGGAGGGTGCGCTTGCATAGTAACCAGGAGCAGCAACGCTTTCGAGGGTGATCTGGTCTTTTCCGATGTTTCTGACAATCCACTAGCGACCAGTCAAGGGGCCTTCAACCCATCGAATCAAACAAAATGTGTTGGTACACACCTGCATGTTGGTAGAGGCAAAACGCCTCCAACTAGCAATTGCCCCATTCGGGGATCCATTAGCAAGGTCAACAAAAGAGTTGGTGAACTCGACGTTGTGGATATAGTATATGCCGTCAGCGGGGGGAGCGGTCATCGTTAAATACTGGAAACGTTGGTGAACTTTCAGACAGATATGTAGGCCTGTATTTATGCGTTTTCAAAACCCACCTTTCAGCTAAACCGGAAACTTAAGCCGCAGTTGACCGGCACGTATGTACGTAGGACAGACGTGCCTTTCGAGTTAGCTTACCACGTACGTACGCCATATATTCAGACGTGGGAGGGCGATATACCATACCAGCGCTCAGCGTTGTAGTACTTGTTTCTACTCAACATATCTGCTGAACAGTAAGTGCGGTATTAGTACTTACGTCGTGGTCATTGTCTCCAAATAAATGAAGGCGGTATCGTGGGAAGCAACTCACTGAACGATGAGCAGGCACCGGGGGGTGCCACTTTGCGCGAAGACTGGTCCCCGCTGCCTTCTCGTCCCACGTCTCACTTGTTCCTCACCTCTCCTACCCACCCCTCCCGGGCCTCATACTACGTATTCAACATCTCGCAGTCATCTCGCCCTGGGATCTCGAGGGGTGTCAGTGTATGGGACCTGAGTGTCCTGAAACGTGTTCCCACCCCGATCCTATTGTTCGCTCGGGGTCGGACCGCTCTACGGTACTTTCACCCTCACCCCACCACCTCTGTCACCCTGTTTCAGTTCTGCACACCACCCGCAACGTAGTCTAAGACGACATACTCGGCATGAGAATGGTGCTAAAACTCACGGAAGGTTAGTACCAGTTTCTATGCATGTGTTTAGCTCAGTGATGTACTCTAGAGTATCCAACGAGAGCACAGGGACGTGTATAATTATTGTGTATCGACTGTCTCTAAAGTCGTTATAATCTTTTCATGTCGTGAGCATAATGTCAACCTCAAGACGATCTAACCAACGTCCAAAACTTGTTGCAAGGATGGAGGTGGGGTTTGACCACATGTCGTGGTTCATGATGCTCTTGATGATGACTCGTCACCTTTTCATCATCTGTCCTCATCACAGGGATGTTACCAGTAAGGTGTTTGACAGTCATTGCACAGTACTACTGTATGGTTTGAGCTGCGCGCTCTCCCCGACTGTTCCACTCGCGTAGCTCCACAAGGACTGTGGTACAGCTGTGCGTAGATCACACGATACGTAGTGCTTAAGACTACCACAGGTTTCTCTCCTGCTATCTGATTTCCTTAGAACTCGCACTCGTGCCTTCACCGTGTCTAGACAACAATACGGTATTACTGTTCCCTTGATTTTCGTCAAGAAATGATCTACAGCGCTCATAGTCTCATACTTCTCGTTGCACCTGGATTTGATAGATTGTGCTACTATATCTGCCCTCTGAAGACGGTATATATTCCTTCTTTCGACTTACGGGCTCTCGAGGTGTCGAGCGGCCGTGATAACACTATATACTTACTCATGATCGCACAAGCAACACAAAGGGCTTGAAAAGGAAATGTCGCATCTTTTCTCTACTCGGTACGGTCTCCACTTGTGTTCATCAGTCACAAACACAAATGCATTCCATTCAGGTCATTCCTCGCCGAGACACTTGCAAGACACCCAAACACCTCCGCTACGGTATCGTACATACTTTGAACCCTGTTTTTACTTTTTATCTTATTTAGCCTTTTTGAAAATCATTCGAATGACTCGAGTGGTAGATCAACGGAGTGGCGGACAGGTGGCGCAGGCCATGTTCACTAGACCTTGTGGAGAGTCCACAGTTGTTCTTCGCCAGGCACCTCGCCAATAGGTCGGAGGTAGATCTGTTACAGGCGTATAGCATGAGATCGCTGCATACAGATGCGATGAAATCCATCTCACCGAGACCTCTTTGCCTCCCTCAGTGAGAGTCAACGCAAGGTTGTTCTCAGCGATGATCCTTGTGAGGGGGCGCATGGTCAATCCATATATACGAAAAGATAGGGTATATGAGACGCACCGGTAGTATGTGTGTGGGGAACCCACGAGTAGTTCAACTTTCCAATAAGTCGGGTTTGGGGCACCGAAGAGGGGAGAAAACTATTAGAGTTACGCAGACCAGTCCTAGTCAGTCGTAGATTGCACGTGGTCGACGTTCTCCATGCACGCACGTCAGAATAATTGTATGTACTCGCGTAGTAACCAGGGGCAGCAGCGCTCTCGAGGGTGATCTTGCTGTTGGGAAGGTTCGTGACGTGCCACTATCAGGAGAGAGCAACCGGTCAATCTCTGGCGTATATACACAAGCCATGACACCTACACGCAAGTTGTCCGAAGTCGAGTCTTTCGGCCAGCCAGTGACTGCCGCGTACGGGCGGCCTCCAGCGAGGTTAACGACGCTATCAGGGTATTTTACGTTCTGGATTTTATATACACCGTTAGAGATGAGGGAAGCCATTGTTGCGTATGAGAGGAATTTGCGCCTACTGAGATGGATGAGCACTGTTCGTATTTATATGTTTTCGAAGTGCACCTCTAATCTGGAAACTGGAATTGAACGTGACGCAATATCTATTTTCACCTTGGACACCACATCGGAACCTATTGAAAGGCGCAATTTCCAGGTGCATGCCACGTCCTCTGGGAATGCCTCAAGGCGTGGAATTTGTTATTTGACACTAAAAAAACCTCCCATGTACGTGAAAGGCCGAGCCCCGGAGACAGTTACAAGCATTATCGATCCGTTTCTTCGCCGCACTGCCGCAAGATCATGATGGGCTGAAAGGTGGAGTTTAGAATATCTGATGGCACATGTTTGCTCTCTATGAGTCTTCTAAAACTGCAATGATTCTCTGAAATCATGTCAAAGACAGCTGTCACTTGAAAACGCAAGGAAAGGACGTACATCCACAATTTGCGAGGGTAGTACAAGGACGTCAGATGACTTGGCCGAACCACCCCGAATTTCGATCACAGCCCTATCAAAAGAAGCCTTCAGAATGATACGTACATCTTATCCATTGGCAGTAACAGCGCAAACTCTGATTTGATCAGGTGAGTTCTCAATTCTGTTGCTGTAGTACATGTGTCTCATCATTCACACGTGAATTGATCCTTGGTTGACTCATGACGAATGATAAGTACGAGGATGGTAAGTTACGAGGACGCTTTAGTACTGCGTAAGTATCTTGATCGCCCTGTTGACTGCAATTGAATCGACACCAACGATGGGCGGTTTGTTATCTGCTTTTGATGATGAGATGGTCTGGATGTCGACGGCGAAGTCAGGTGATGGTGGCATTGAAGGACTGGCAAAGTGATTCAAGACGGTGGCGTACCGACTGGTACCCCGAGAGTTGGAGCTTCTCCATCAGCTTATGCTCCATCCACATCTGACGCTTCAACCCTAGACACATCGTTTGAGGCACTTGATCGTTACTTTACTATTAGTACGACATCACAGGACTCAAGGTACACCCCTGTTTTTCTACAGACCACAACCGCACCTGAGTGTTCAAAAGGCACCCGACACACATACTAGATTCTCTACTTGTCTCTGATGCTACTACAAGTACGTGTACGGCTTCTTTAGGAGTTTCGTGTGTCTTTCTTTTCGCATTATTCCTCCGCTGGTCTCATGCAGTGATCCCAGAAGTCCAAATGTTTCCAACTCCGTATCTATCTCATCCAGTACTATCCGGTTTTGACATCTATTCTGTTCAGTTCTCGCAGCTTCTAACACATCCTTTTTCTACCTAGACGGAGTTCCTATAGGTGGTATAAACAAACGCGTCAATACACAACAAAATCAAATATGAGAGCGAATTGCAGGGTATAAACTTAGGCACTAAGGTGTGTATAAAGAAGACGCTAGTCCATTGGTATATCCGCCATCCTCAACCTCTTCCGCAGGACCGATGCAGTCATCTACTATCAACTTGTAACACATTGGTTTGACCTTGTTCATCTCAGAATCATCCACTGCCCACGTCTTCCCGATAACAGAATGAAATCTGGCTAATTGTATTGCAGAGGCGAGGTGGATCATTTCGTTCGGACTCTCCTTGTCTCCGATAGTAGTATGCCAAGCAGGGAGATCCGCAAACTCGGGATTTTGTAAATCATACTGAATGATGCGTTGGATCGTGAAGCCTCCATCGTGGAGGGAAAATGCAGATTCGAGCATATGCATCTAGTCCAGGATCTGGGGGAAGAAGTGAAAGTGCTTCGCGTTCGAGGGGGTCATCAAACCAGTTGTACCGAGCAAAAAGACAAAATGCAACGTTACTCAATGATGTTGGTCAAAGTGTGTCTGTTAGGCAGAGCGACAGGAATTATCGAGCGAAATATTGGCCTCGTGGAGGTCATCAACCCGCCCGGAGTCATCATATCAAATATAGATATAATTTGGAATGTCATTCAGAGACGCTGCCATGCCCTGTTGCGCGAAGTAGCATTGTATCACAGGCAAGAACAATAGCCTCATCAAGATCACCTATCTCCTCGAATTACTCGTACCGAGTCCAGAGATAAAGTGCAACATTCTCCAAGCACGTCGACCAGCTAGGGTGCCCAGGTGGGCAAAGTACCAGCGACACTCGTGCGAGAACAATAGCCTCGTTGATGTCGTCTGTTTCCCTGAGTTGCGCATACTGAGTACAGAGATAGGACGCAAGGCTGTTCAAAGACATCGACTGGTCGGGGTGTCCTAGAGGGCAAGGTGAAAGGGCGTCTCGAACCAGAACAATCGCAGAGATACAGCACAGCGTTGTCCAAAAACATCGAACGAAGAGAGTATCCTGATGGGTAAAGTGATAGTGCATCATGTGTTTATACCTAGTGGAGAGATGAAGTGCAACGTTGCTCAAAGCCGTCGGCCGGTGCGCGACAAAGTGAGAGAACCGAAAGTCGGAGGATTCCGAAGATGCCGTGCCGACTCTGGCGGGCCGACACATTCAACGCAGTGGTACATCTAATTCCATGACGAAAGCGAGCTCCAAGTTTCCCTTTTCCTATTTACTGGTCACCATATGGGCGCCCCTTCACGTGGTTCTGGCATTCGATATGTTTGACCACTAAACTGGGAGGTAACCTCAGTACTTTCGCACACCATACACCCCCAGCGGTGGATGATATTCGTGTACTGTGGACGGTATGAGATCAAGAGTCAGGCGGATAGTGTCAGTGTCGAACTAATTGCGTGCGACCAGGAATGTAAGAGTCCCTGATGGTACATATGACTATATGCATTAGCTATTGGACTTAGCGCAGGTGTCTAGTCTATACCTTACGACCGATGGCGCAAACCATCAAAACATGCATTTGTCGCCTTTGTTATTTTGCACGACTCACATAAGTGTTTATCGGCGAGACTGGTTACAAACACATTCCATTCAGGTTTCTCCTACTAATCAAACACCACGATTCTGCAACAATCTTCTACATACAACCAAACCTTTTTTTACTCTTTTTACATCCTTTTCTTCTTTTTTTGTTATTTTTATACGGAGATTGCGAAGGAAGAACACAGCAAGAAAAACCTGAAGAGCAGATTGGTGGTTGGCGGCAACTGTATTCGCCCTCAGTTTACACTTTCGAACGTCCACTGCTGCTCTTGCGCTGGAGAATTATCGTAGAGTGGTCCAAGGATAATCTGTTATAGACGTAGTAAGGACCGTGCGAGCATAAATACAACAGAGTGTATCTCACCGCCGTGAGTTTGCCATCTTGAGTAAGAGCCAACTGGAAACCTTCGGCATTAAGGCTGGAGAGGGATGTAATGTCGATCTGTCGATGAGAGGAAGTGAATAACGAACGTGTATACACCATCAGAGACTTGTTCAACAGTCCAGTAGGTCGGGTTTTGAGAACCAAAGACCGGTGCAGCCTATTGAAATATGCAGACCGGTCCGAGTTAGCCATTGCCTCCACAAGTCCCGATAGAGCGAACGTACCCTGGTATAGGTGTATGTGCCCGCATAGTAGCCGCGGGCAGTGACGTTCTCAATTGTGATCTGGTTGTTCCCGATGTTTTTGATGATCCACTGCCGATCAGTGCGTGGATATTTGTATCTTTAGCACAATTTAAATTACCTGTACCTACCTGCTGGTTGGTAGTGTCACGGGTTGGCCAACTAGTGATCGACGCATTTGGAAGACCACGAGTGAGGTTCAAAAAAGAACCTGGGTACTGAACATTGCGGATATTGTAGGTACCGTCGGCGATGGGAGTAGTCATCGTCAAATACTAGTTGGAGATGGTTAAGGTGCAGTCAATGGATAGACAAGGTCAGTATTTATATGCTTTCAGAGTCCATTCTTCAGCCGATCTAGAGGTTTGGGTAAGATGAGGTCGGCCGGAACTACTGTAACACGCAAAGCGTCTCACCACAGACGAGTTTCAAGTCAGCTTCTTATGCCGCTTAAGCAGAGGCAAGAGATCGACGGTCAGCTCACCGATACAACTCCACAAGTCGCTCTAAGTTCATAATCTTATATATTCTATGATGTTCCCTATACTCCTCCACATTGAGGGATGGACCGAGTAGAGGACTTCAGAATTTGTGGCAGCTGACCGGCCATAGAGTCAACTCTGTGCTGCCATCCTGAGCTAGATTTAGCGCCATGTGAAATGGCCATATGCGCCCTCAGAATTGGTTCATGTCCGCCTTGTGAGTCATGATGGGCGTAACTTCTATCGCCTTGGCCAATTACAAAGTAGCACGGACATGAAATAAAGAAGCACATGCATGTTACACTTTCCCTGTATTCGTAACAAACTTTCAAGCGATCGATGGTAGACAAAATTGGAAGTCACTCACAAGGGGTTAGCATCTAGAGGGTGATGTAATTTTTTTAGTATAGCAGAATGGATAGGAACATGTTGATCTGATTGAGTTCGTCAGTTTCCCCTCCGAGTATCCTCTGCAGCCCAGAGCAAACTGACAAAATGTTAACTTCTGAAATGTGTCAGGGGATCAAATATATACCTTCGAGTTCCATTCGAGAGTGGATGACCTTAGTCCCGATATGCATATCCCGTTCTCTGTCGCTGATTGATCTGGGCTGTCACCCCGACTCTCGTTGTACGTGGGGTTATTGCCGTGATACGGCCACCTTAAATTACACGATCATCTCCTCAGGACAACCGCACCGATTCGTTTGGGAGATGGTCCACTCAACATAATAGGAGACGGCGGTGATCATTGAATGCTCCAAATATGAATACTCGCAAGGTGCACCAGTCCCTCGAGTAACTCCAGCAGGCCATGTACACGGTAGGCTTTATCTACGTATGACGTGGTGATGTCTTTAGATGCAGCTAGTCTCGTGTACCCGTAGTAACATAAGTACCAAGGTTGGTGATGATTCATCCAAATGAGTATAGCCGTTGTTAGCCCACCAGGATCTTCAGAGAACTCGTACCAAAGGGTATGGGCTAGTGCAATGTAGTGGGTGCGTATGGAGATGAACAAGGTTGAGCAGAGAGGAGGGTAACTCAGTAAATAGGTGCGTAAGCATATAGAAAAGGGACGAGAGTGGGTGATGCAAAAAACAAAGAGGGCTTGGGCTCAATGCGGGAAATCCAGAGCGGTTAGCAAAAGGGTCCGATGAACACGCTAGAGCAAGAACGAACCTAGAACAATACTAATTCCATCTGAAGCTTCCAGAACAGAACTTTAGTAACTGAGCAGTAATTTCCGAGCGATGGCAGAATACATCATTTGATGTAGTTGAAGAAGTGGAATTTGGGGGAGGAAATTCTCCTCAACCGAGACGTACTCTCGCCATGCCCGCCAGGACATCCTGATCGGTTCACATCCTTGAACAACCTCGCAAATCATCTCTCCTCTCGGTACAAGCAGCTCGGGGGGATTGATGACCTCAACGAAGCAATTCTCCTCGACCGAGACGCGCTCTACCAGGACGTCCTCATCGGTCCACGACCTTGCTGTTCACCTCTCCTGTAGATACAGCTGGCTCGAAGGGATTGATGGCCTCAACGAGGCAATTATTCTTGCCAGGGACGTGGTCTCACTTCACTCGCCAGGACATCACTCGTCCTTGAACAACCTTGCGATTCATCTCTCTTCTCGGTTCAAGCAGCTCGGAGGGATCGATGATCTCAACGAGGCAACTCTTCTTGACAGGAACGCGTTCTCACTTTCCCCGCCAGGACATCCTGGCCGGTCTATGTCCTTGAATAACCTTGCAGCTGATCTCTCTTCTCGGTTCAAGCAGCTCAGGGCGATTGATGACCTTGACGAGGCAATTCTCATCCGTTGAGATCTTTGCCCTCCACCTTGTGACCACTATCGGCGGCGCAGAGTTTTGTCCGCGTTGCTCACAGACCCGGGATCTACAATCCCACCGTCTTCGACACGCCCATCCAATACACCTCCCCAGGTTCCCCCGTGGCCACAATTGCCGTGGCGTCCTCGGCATCTGGTTCACCCGCAAGCCCAGCTCTGACCATCACCGATCACGACGGGCTCATTGTGTGCGGGTCGCCCAGGCCACCAAGTGTTCGCGGTGCACAAACAGAGGAGTACATCATGTGCCATGGCTGCATACTATTATATGCTGACAATTTAAGCAAGTACATGTGCACCGTGTGGCAACAACAGAGGTTGCCACGGCGGAGATTATAGGATGAGGTGGAAGTTGATGGGTGGTCAATATATTATCCGTTGTACAGTACCATGCGCACTCACAGATACCGTCTATATATTCATTTCCGTGGCGAGGGATGAATGGATACTAGCAGGATAAAAAGATTATTAGGTTGTGTGTAGTGTTGCTCTCAGACGTCACGTTGTACGCTGGAATGCTCGCGGTTAAAGACACACCTGACATCGATGTTTCGTACTTCTTGACGTTGGATGAACTAGTCGTAATTGGTTTGTGAGAATAATGAGGATGATGGACTTTTGTTATACCCTCTTGCGCACCGTCGTCCTCATCGTGGCGGTGTTAGGTGGGCAGTTGCGCCCCCTCGCCCTCGTCGTGATCATGTCATCGGCACGGTTGTGGTGGGTCGCGCATGTCGCCATCGTCTTTGTGGCGCCCGTTGCGTCGTCGGCGTTGTGGTAGTGAAGATAGAGCGGCGGCATGCCTTTGCACGTGGTCATCGTGGGCTTTGGGTACATCGTGGAACCGCCCTCGTCGTCGTGGTAGCAGTGGTAGGCATACGCTGCCTTCCTGTGTCGTGGTTGTGACACCCTCGACATACTGTGTTTGGCCATGTTATGGTTATGCAGTTTTGTGATGCTCTGTCGACCTTGTAAGGCTCTCAGTTTCACTCTTTTGCATCGAAAGAGGCTTGACTAGAGTCTAGTTAAATGGTTTAGATCAAAGATAAATGTCGTGGTCACTGGCCAGGTTCAGGAAGAATGTGATGCTAATATCAACGAGGATGTCCTCCCTTACGGTATACCAGACACTCGCCCCCCCGATGGTGACCGAGTGCAAATTGCAACTTTGGCTCAGCGTGCTGAAGAATTATGGGCTGCCTACCAATGGCTGGGGGGGATTGACAAAATAAACAAGGCGATTATTCTCGATCGAGACGCGCTCTCGCTCTGCCCGCCGGGACATCCTGATCGGCCCTCGTCCTTGAACAACCTTGCGATTCATCTCTCCTCTCGGTACAAGCAGCTTGGGGGTATTCATGACCTCGATGAGTCAATTCGTCTTGGCAGAGACGTGCTCTTGCTTTGCCCACTAGGACATCCTGATCGGTCCATGTCCTTGAATAACCTTGCCAGTGATCTCTCCGACAGATATAACCTACTCGGGGAGATTGATGACCTCAATGAGGCGATTGTTCTTGCCCGAGATGCACTCTCGCTTCACTCACCAGGACATCCTGATCAGTTCACGCCCTTGAGCAACCTTGCAGTTCATCTTTCCTCTCGGTACAAGCAGCTTGGGGGGATCGATGACCTCAATGAGGCAATCGTTCTCGACAGAAACGCGCTCTCGCTTTGCCCGCCAGGGCATCCTGATTGGTCCATGTTCTTTAACAACCTCGCGGTTCATCTCTCTTTACGGTACAAGCAGCTTGGGGAGATTGATGACCTCAACGAGGCAATTGTTCTCGACAGAGACGCGCTCTTGCTTTGCCCACCAGGAAATCCTGATCGGCCCCCGTCCTTGAACAACCTTGCAGCTCATCTCTCCTCTCGGTTCAAGCAGCTCGGAGGGATCGATGACCTCAACGAGGCAATTCTCCTCGACAGAGACGTACTCTCGCTATGCCCTCCGGGACATCCTGATCGGTCCACATCCTTGAACAACCTCGCAAATCATCTCTCCTCTCGGTATGAGCAGCTCGGGGGGATTGATGACCTCAACGAAGCAATTCTTCTCGACCGAGACGTGCTCTCGCTTTGCCCGCCAGGACATCCTCATCGGTCCACGTCCTTGAACAACCTTGCGGTTCATCTCTCCAGTCGATACGACTGGCTCGGGGGGATTGATGATCTTAACGAGGCAATCGTTCTTGCCCGAGACGTGCTCTTGCTTCACTCGCCAGGACATCCTGATCGGCCCTCGTCCTTGAACAACCTTGCGATCCATCTTTCTTCTCGGTTCAAGCAGCTCGGGGGGATTGATGATCTCAACGAGGCAATTCTTCTTGACAGAGATGCGCTTTCACTTTGCCCGCCGGGACATCCTGGTCGGTCTATGTCCTTGAACAACCTTGCAGCTGATCTCTCTACTCGGTTCAAGCAGCTCAGGGCGATTGATGACCTTGACGAGGCAATTGTTCTCGACAGAGACGCGCTCTCACTCCGTCCGCCAGGACATCCTGATCGATCCATGTCCTTAAGCAACCTCGCGGCTGCTCTCTCCTCTCGGTACAAGCAACTAAGGGAGATTGATGACCTCAATGAGGCAATTCTTCTCAACCAACATGCGCTCTCACTTCGTCCACTACACCATCCGGATCGGTCCTCATCCCTTGGTAACCTTGCAGCCCAACTTTCTCTTCGGTACAAGCTGCTATGTCAAGCAGACGACAAACATGCCGCTTTTAGTCTCTATACCGAACTAGAGCATGTTTCTCAGGTGGTGTTTTTACCAGATTTGTCTAGCGCGAAAGCATGGGTCAGCACAGCTGAAGAATTTCACCACCCCACGACCCTTCTTGCATATGAAACAGCCCTTCGTCTCCTTGTTCAACATTCGACCGCTTTACCGCCGTTACCTCA
>JBBPUC010000800.1:0-11463 GCA_038094375.1 Tubosaeta aff. heterosetosa
TCCTCGTTGACCTCTCAGTCCTCTAGTGTCGTTCACGAGCTACTCCTCGTGAACTCCTCCGAACTCTAGTCACCTTCTTCGGGACGTTGTCGTACCTCTTCGTGAGTGTCCTCCCCGATTTAGGTTCGTGTCGTCCGCTCCGCTCGAGTAGTACGACTTGCGTAACAGTCATAGCAGTGGTAGTAGATGTATTCTTGGGTAGTCTATCACCAAGGCTTGTTGTCCTGTTGGTAGAGGGGATAAACTACATACATGTGGCACATGTGTCATTGTATCTCCTCCATCATAGCAGGTGGAGGGTATGCTGCTGTGCTATCTAACCTCCCTTATTGATCTATACATATCAGCAAGACTATAAAAAGTATAGATTTACTACATGGTACTGGATCTTCTAAGCTAGCTTAGCCAGTCAACCAAAAAAGCAGTCAGTCAATAATTAAACTAGTCAGCTAGTTTGGTAGTTCATGGCATTCATTAAACATCTCTTTAGTGAATACAAACATGTCAGTGTTCTAGTACTCTAGCGTTCCAAGCATACCACTAGTTATAGTAAAATTACTAGACCAGTTAGCTAGTAATAAATTAAGTCAATAGATATTGGAATCTAAGTTCTATAGCAAGTTAGATGACAATCATGTTCAGTAAATTAGTAGACTATTAGTAATCAATTTTGTCCAGCAATCTAGTAGTCTAACAAGTAGAAGCCAAGTTTCAAAAGTGGTTCAGAAGCCTGGTAGTCTAGTAGTTCAAAAAATTTAATAGCTTTGAATATCAGAATATCAGTAATGAAGTTAGTCCAGTAGTCTAATAATTTAGTAGAGTAGAAGTCAAGTGCCAAAGTGGACCAGTATCCTAGTAATCTAGTATTCAATTATTCAAGTAATTTAGTAGTCTAGTAATATAAAAACTTCAATAATCCATTAGTTCAAGTAAGCCAGTAATCTAGCAACCTAGTACTCTAGTGTTCCAATATCTAAATAACCTAGTAGTAGTAACTCAAGTGGCCCAGTGATCCAATAACTTAGTCATTATATGCCCTAGTAACTCCAATACTCCAGTACTTCAATAACTCAGTCATACAATGATTTACTAATTTTAATCATAAAATGCTCTAGTAACTCAAGAAGCCTAGTAATTTAGTAGTCCAACTAAAGGATTCAAGAAGCATAGCAATCTAGTAGTTCAAGTAACTCAGTAATCTAATACTCTAGTAATCCAGTGTTTCAGTAACTTCAACAATCCCTAATCTTTTAGTTTAGTCAATTCAGTAATCAAGAAATCAAGTAACCTAGTACATAGCTCAAGTAGCTCAGTAACCCAGTACTCTAGTACTATAGCAATCAATTAATCCAGCCATCTAGTAATTAAGTACTCCAGTGACTCAAGTAATTTAGCAATCTTGCAATTCAAGTAATCAGTACTTCAGTAATCAAGTAATCCAACCATCTAGTAATTAAGTGCTCTAATAATTCAAGCTACTCAGAAATCCAGTAATCCACATAATCAATACTGTAGTGTTCTTGTGGTACAATCTAAAATAAAGACAGCAATATCCAACTAAAGTGGAGTAAATACAGTGACTAAGATAATAAGGAAATAAGAAATCTCACCTCAGAAAGTGCTACCAGGATAGACACAACTGAGGTGAGAGGTCAGAAGTTCAAAGAGTGAAAATATCATAAAGACACATACATACTTAACTTCAGACAACTCTAGAGTAGAGCAGGCAAAATTAGATGTATTATATAGGAGTGACAGATAAGCCTTTCTAGAACAGTAAACTTTAGAGGTAGTAGATATTCCTTGATGATGTTGAGATATATATAGGCTAGATCAGTATATGTACTCTGACAGGAATGAAAGATAAGATAAATGCTAAGCAGTATGGATTTATTTGGGGGAGTAATCTACTTTCTAGCATAAAGAATTCTGAGATTCCTAAGAAGAGTATCATCTTTTAGTAGAATAAAGACCTTAAGAACTCTTTAAAAAAACTTGGGATTAACTTGACTATTATGGAATCAAGCTTCTGGATTAGCCAACTTAGTACCCAGGCCTTAGACCCATTAAGCATCCCTAGAAAGCCATTGAAATTTTTCAATTAGCTATCTAGAAACATCAAAGTATATATAGGAATTTTTAAAAGGATTATGGCAGAGTAGAGTAACACTAAGGTTGAAGAGTGTTAAATATTGATAAAAAGCATGGCTAGAAGGATAAAGGCAGTGATAAAGATCAAAAGAGGGCATACTAAATGGGTACTCCTTTGACTTCAAGAACATAGCCTTTCTCTCAAACTCTTCAAGTGCTTGTTTAACACTCCTTAAATGGAATACCTTAGCATGATCATCAAACAAAGGTGTCTAGAAATGGCCCCTGTAAAACTCTCAGCAATAAAGAGTTTGAAACCACCTACTTCCATCAAAGGTATTCATAGCTTCTTGGGTTTCATTAACTTTTATCAGAAGTTTGTCTCTGACTTCTCCAACATCATCACTCCACTCATCTTCCTCACTTATAAGAATAAACCATGGCTTTGAACCTTCCTCCAAGAAGTTGCTTTCCAAACATTGAAAACTTTCTTTACTTTAGCACCTATTCTTACTCTCCCAGATACCTCAAAACATTTTAGACTCATGATGGATGGATCCCTCCTTACAGCTGGAGCTGTACTCCTCCAGGCTGATGTCAATTGGAACCTCCACCCTTATGCTTACTGATGAAATGGTAGTGTATGAGAATTTGATCCCTAGTTCACTAACTAATCAGTTATCTAATCAGTCAACACTTCATTGATTAGTTGATCACACATGGATCTAGATCATACACAGTCTAATATAGATGCTCATCTAGATTCATGACTGCTCATGACATCATATCTTATCCATGATGTCATGCTGACTCTGCTTGACTTATAATGACTAGATATGACTCAAAAGGCTGTGTACATAACAGGTATACATACATTCCCTTAAAAGCTATGTACACTGTCTAACTGCTATGTTATTCTATCTATCATAGCCACTATCTTTATACATATATAAATAGATTGATTAGATAAGGCTATCAAAAACATATAACATACAGACATACTTCTGTACCTTGATTAGATCCTAGATCAATCAAGTCCCCTTTCCTGCTCTTGACTATACAGCTTAGCTGTCATAGTTCACTCCATCAACCTGGGCTCTACTCTAAACATCTCCAGACTATAGTCCAATGCTCTACTAAGCTTCACTCTTTCAAGTCAAGTGAGTCTCTCACATTTGATAATCCCTTCACTGTCACTGCACACTCAAGCAGAACATAGCCATTAGCATAACCTATGCTATTACTTGCTTTTCCAAGATGTTCAGCTCTGTAGAACAAAACTATGACATCTAAAATAGGGAACTTCTTACTGACATCTTAGCTCTACAAGAGTGGTGACACTACCTACTCAGTACCTCACATTCTATATCTATCATTATGGACCACAATAATATTTCATATCTTAAAGATCCTCAGAAACTCTCTTGTCATCAAGCTCATTGGTCACTAACTCTAAATAAGAACACACTTGCTCATGCTACCTTGACCAAATTGGTGACAGTAGCCATAGTAGATCCAGAGGAGTTTGTTGCTATAGTTGTCCCTTCCACAGTGCTAAGAGATGGTATGGATTTAGGAGAAGTGTGTGTGTCTTCTGTTTTATCTCTCTACTTACATATCTTTTTTTTTTTTGACTCCATTTGTGTCTATTGGGGTAAATTACCCTATGTAAGACATTACTATGCAGAGCTCATAATAGGATGGGTCCTTAGTTAGACTAGCACTAGAGGAGGTGGATAGGGAGCTGGAGTGATACATCATGGGGACAGAGTCTCAAGAAAGACGACTAGCATAAGACTTGCAATTAAGAATCATAGACTAAAGGCCAGCTAAGGCTGAGTAGTTTGAATCAACAGGTAGGGGGGGGGTATGGGTGGAGGGTGGGATAGTAAAGAGAGGTACTAGTTAATCTAATACATACCAGCTAGAAGACTTACGGACCAATTGCATCAGGTGCAGCCAGAATTACATTGTAGGGGTCTTGTTGGCAGTGTGCCATGAGGGTGCATAGACCTACTTCATGACCTGTGCTTGCTTTGCCTTTCCCTGCTGGGTAGGTTGGACATGGGGTTGTTGGGGGAGTATAGTGATGGCCCTACCAGCTACAATGGAGAAGGGGTTGGTTGTTGTAGATAGGCGTGAGGAGGATAGCATAGGTGAAGTGGCGGGTGGTAGGCTGGTGAGGGTGAGTACTGGAGTGGTGGAGGGTGCAGTGGGTATAGGGGCTGTATTTAGTGCAGCTAGCTTGAGCTCAAGATCTATCATTTTGGTGACTGTAGAGGAGTAGAGTGTGCTTAGCTTCTGGCAGTTAGAGCAAGGGGTTGATGGCTCAGAGGTGAGTTGGTTGAGGGGAGCTTTACATTGAGGTAGCGCTTCCTGTGGGCTTGGAGTTTAGGTGGCTGCTGATTGGTACTCCACTGTGGGAGGTGGGAAGGAGTTGACTGGGACCAGAGTAGTCTCATGGTCCAAGGAGGTGCAGTGCTAAGCCAGATGGTAGTGGATGTGGAGTACTATGTTACTTTGGTACAGTCAGAGAAAGAGGGGCACTTTACTATCCACCAGTATATCTGGGTTGAGGTGGGTTTTGAAGGAGTGGAATACAGTTACCAGCCATTTAAGTGCTTTAGGAGAGTGTGGGAGGCATGAGGTGGGTATGGTAGACACTTTGAAGGACTTCCCCACATTGGGTCTAGCTTTTGTTGTCCAGGTCCAGGTGGGGAGTGAGGTCAAGCAGTGATGCAGAACATAGGAGGGGATGTCAGAGGGGACAAAACAGGTACACAGTGTGTTTTTTGGCATGAGTGAGCATTATTCTATATAAATAGCAAGAAAATAACCAGAACTTACCAGGAGTACAATGGAGAGTTGAGTTTTGCCACAGATGCATGGACCTCACTCAATCATATGTCATTTGTGGCCATAACAGTGCATCTGGTACATGAGGGAGAGCCATTAGTGTTAGTACTCAATGTCACTAAAGTTGTTAAGACTGGTTCTCTGGTGCTCCAGAGTAAGTCTAAAGGGGCAGGAGTTGACAGAGTTAGGGGGGTTGATGGACCTTGACACAGGACTTGTGTGTCATGTCCTTGTGTAGATTTAGTGGTCCTTAGCAGAGCAGAGGAGTGGAGCAAGGAGTTAGGATGAACACTGGAGTATCTTAGTTGATATTTAGACTAAAGTTCTATGGAGTGTATCTATGAGTTTACATCAGAGTTGCACTAGAGTTACTATGGATTGATAAGTATGTACCATATAATGATGTAAACAACAATGATTACATCTATAGACCATTCAACTCAAGTGAAGTAAGTACTTGAGAGCAAGATTAATGCTGATAAACACAACTAAAAAGATGAATGTACTAACAGTAGAATGACTTCTTCTATCAACATTGGAAGGTGATGAGCAGTGACACTTTTGCCTGTGTAGAATATCCAGGATGATGTCACTGAGATTGGGAGAATTGGTGTTGTGCAAAGAGTTTCACACATGACTGACATCATACTCAGCACTTGCCAATTTCTTTCTGGCCTTTTCAGTTCAATGTATGTATATACAGTTTGCTGAGAGTAATGTTCTCATCACTCCTCACCATGGCCAGTTCCTGTTCAAGTTGACAAATGATACAACAGAAATGTGCAACCTCAAGTGCAAGCTGAGCATCTTCCTGTTTGAATTCCAATTGCTCAGGGTCTGACAAGTCATCACTATCATGAGCCTTCAACATTATCAGCACACAACTTTGAGTGAAATTGTTATGCTTACCCCTTCTGAGTCAGCATTGATCAAAACCAAAACATTTAATGCCAAAGGCAATCCCTTCCTAGGTACTGGCATATTCAAGACATGGCTTAAAGTAGACTTCTGCACACAGATGGCACCAACAGCAACAGGGATACCAACAACAAATCCAGTGGGTCTGGATTGAGGGATTGTAGAGGGAGTCTTGAAATCAGAGTGGCATTGGGGGGATAGTATAAGATCTGGGGAAGAGAACAAGAGCAGTGTGTCCATATCTGGTGTTCTAGCAATGAAGTCAAAATTCAGAGACAGGGCCCTAGATTAGATCACAGCAGAGTGAGAAACCCAGTATAAAAGACTGAGTGTTCTCATATGAGTCTAAATGACAGTACTGACCGGTTTTCATGTTGACATGATAGTAGAAGAAAAAGGTGGAATGCCATATTGATCAATAATTGCTGACAAGAAGTAGATGTGATATGTACAAGGCAAAGAGAATGTTCTCATAGTGTCACCGTAAAGAATGTTGCCCCCTCATCCATCTAGCTTGTTTATCTTCTAACTTGTACTCTAAAGGTATGTTTTTATTCTAAGACAACAATGTGGCAAGTGGGCCAAGCAGCTAAGTACAGTACTACCAAGATCAAATCCAATAGACATGACACAACAGATCTTGCTGGCTCTTTCTGCACACATGCCTCATTTGTGCCATATTGCTGTCCTGCAACTTGGGATTTAATGGCTGGTGTTGATGCTGGTATATTGTACCTGATTTGCATTGCAATGTATAACTGTCCTAGGTGTCAAAAGCATTTCTCTATGCCAACAGGGGTAACCTTCTATCTCCAACAACCATATTCTGCATGTCATGATAATAACTACCATTATCAACTCAAACATCTCACTCTTCCAGCCCAAGGGGATGATACATCTCCCTCACATCTACCTTCATTCTCTGGTACTACTCTTGACCAAGGCAATGAACTCAATTGCAACATACACTTTGACTCCAGATTCACAACAACTGTTGATGAAGATATTCATATAGTGGATGCCATTTCTGTTTCAAAAGAGCTAAATCCTCACAGCTGGTTGATGGATTACTACCATGGTGCATTTACCATCTATAAGATTAGAAAGACATTCCTTTCACAATTTGATCAAGATGAGTATACTGAGCACTGACTAGCTAATCCTTACTATCCCTTTTCTGATTCAAATGACTAGGAAATAGCAAACTTTCTCTCAAAATCAGGGCTTAGTATGAGCACCATAGACGAGTACTTGTCTCTGAAAGTTGTATGTACTCAGACATTGTCTTGATTTATCACTAATTGTTGTGCAGACTAAGATGCTTACCCTCTCATTTTGGACTACACAGGAACTACATTTGTGCTTGGAATCTCTACCAACCAGACCACAATGGTCATTCAGAGTTGTCCCTACCACAAGTGCATGCTACCAAAGAAGAGATTTACCTACACTACCATGATGCTCTCAACTGCATCAAGTATCTTTTCAATCACCTACTGTTTGTTGACCACATGGACTATTCTCCCCCTTATATACATATATATCTTGGCAGATCACAATGGGAGAGTGTTTACTGAATAGATGAGTAGCAATGGGTGCTAGAAGATGCAGGTGAGGTCTCACACATTCAGTAAGCATCATATGCTGATCTTGCATAGAAGGCTCAAATCTCAGTTGGTGGTACATTATGTGGTGTTATTCTGTCATCAGATAAAATATTTGTTACCAACATGTGTAGAGGGAAGGTTACCCATCTGCTATTGATTAGTTTATCCAATATCAAGATGGACATTCAAAACAAAGCCTCATCTCATGCCTTTCTCCTCTTGGTACTTTTGCCAGTCCTAGGGTTTCTTCATGAAACACAGAGAATACTTTCAGTTCTTGCTACCCACCTCTTCTATGAATGTCCAGACATCATCATAGAACCTCTTAAGCAGGCAATGCGACTTGAGTGCATGATGCCTGATCTGTTGAGGAACCTATGGTACTGTTTCACTCCACTCATTTCATATATTACTGACACACCCAAAATTTGTATAGTTGACTGTATATGAGGACAAATGTCCCCAGTCACCACTGCTATGAGTAAGGAGTTTGGAGACAAGAATAGGCACCCACCATGTACTGCCTAGATGACATTACACCAGCTGGATTCCATCAAGAATCTTGAACAAGACCTTGAGTGATTCTTCAAAGCATGCACAGACTTTCACCTCAGTGGTGTACCTTTCTCTTTCTGGCATAACTGGTTACTTGCACAACCTTTCCAGTTCTCAATTCCTAAAGCCCTTCATTACTGGCATAAAGAATGTTGGGATCATGATGTCAGCTGGTGTAGAAATACTCTTGGGGGTGCAGAATTTGACTATCATTTTTCTGCCCTCCTGAAGATCATGGGCATTTGCTATTTCACTCAAGACATCACATCCCTCAAGCAAGTTGGTGAGAGGACCAAGAGGGATGTACAACATTATCTGATTATTGTGATTGTGAGTGGTATTGCTTCTGATGTTGTTACATCCCTCTGTGTCTTTATGGAATTCTATTATCTATCATAGGCTCTAGCTATTATCTTACAAGCATGAGACAGGATCTAGGCTACATTGGACAAGTTTCACAATCATAAGCAAGAAATTCTGGATCATGGTCTGTGTCAGGGTAGAGGTGGACCCTTTGACCACTTCAAAATTCTGAAACTTGAGTTGATGCAACATGTTGTTCCCAGCATCTCACAGGTTGGTTTCCTACTGCAGTGGTCTACAGACACAACAGAACATTCCCACATTGAGGTTGTGAAGTAACCTGCCTCTATGACAAGCAATCATAATTATCATGACCAGATCTGACATGCTCTCAACTGTGATGAGAAACACCAACTATTCAAGATGGCAATATTTCTTCAGTGACCACAGCAAGATCATGGAAATGAGAGTGAGGCTGGGGATGTCAGTCTGGGAGATGTGTATGTATTGGCAGATCTGTGATCAGCAAAATGCAAAGCAATGAATTTCTTTCATGTCACTTTGAAGAAGGCTGCTTCTCATACTAAAGCAAACACCTTTCCATCTTGTACTATTATCACTTTATCAACTGTGATCCACCTCAACATCAATTCTATGTGGTATTGGTGGTCTATCAAAGAAGTTGCAGATATATCCATACTTCCTGATCTCTATATAGCTCTGGGCAACTATGTAAAGCACCAGAAAACAGATCCCACTCACATCTATTTTCACTCCTTCAGCAGTGTAAGGAGACTATCTAATGATATTGAGCTTCCATTCTCTGAACTCCAGATCTGGTCAAAGGTTTGTCTCCAGTCAAAGTCATACCATAATCAAAGAGAGACTTCTGCTACATTCACAGTTAATGCTCAGCCATCTAATCAAAGCTGACTCTATGGCTGATATAATGCTGCCATTCTTCATATGGACGAGGCACATCAATGGCCAAAGAGTGGACTGTAAGGTATGTGTTCTCATATATATACTAGAATTCACTCACTAAACACTTTAATCCAGGACATTGCATAGTTTTTGTTTCCTTGATCATGTGTCCCACACCCCATAGAAGAATGAGGCTACCATAGGTAGAGCATACTCTTGTCTATGCCTAGAGGTTAGACATTGTGCCTCAACACCTAGGTGATAGCCCAACTGAAGCTACTACCAGACTCTATGTGCTGAAGAGGGCAAAATGTTTATCTGGTGGAAATCTCAGTAAGGTTTTCCCTTTAGACCAGCACAGGTCTTATGCACACATTGTACTATATTTCAACAAGGTTGCTGATAACCATTTGACTCATTTGAATAGCATCCATTGGTCTGAATCTTTTTATTTGAACAAATATTTTGATAAGGAGTTCTTTTATGCTGTATCTGAAGTCATGTAGCATGTCAATGCAATGCAGAAAGGCTTATCTTGAAGTAAATGGCTGTGCTGATTGGACTTACAATGTCAGTATTTGGTGCATTCCAGGTCATCCATTGACACTTTACTTCATTGTTGCAGCACATCCATTGAGAATGTATCTACTAATGAGAAGATCTCATGGGTAACTTTATTGGCACTTCCTCTACTGTCCGTCTCCACACAACTAGTACTACTCTCTACCTTCGCCTTCTCAATGACATATTCATTTCAAAACTTATTGCTCTAATTGGTGGTTGATACATTACAATTTGCTGTCAGCCTCCTGCCCACTCTATCATGAGCAATACTACCAATACCACTACCATTCTCATCCCCACATAACCAGCCATCCTTCCTCACACTCACTATGGAAACGACTTCCTGGTGAGACCTAAATCAGATCTAATGTAACATATAATCAGATGTCTAGTTGTACAATGTCAAAATAAGACAAGAACCAGAGGTACTCGACTGGGAGGCAACCATCCCTCTCACACTTTGGTCTGATTTTAGCTCTCTGCCCTAATCAGAGGCAAACCCAATCTAATTCCCACAACTTTCAGACCTCTGGACAAAGGTGAGTCATGGAATACAATCAGACAATAATCCAATCCATTATTCTCGTCCCATCTACTTTCAGACATCCAGTTTATGCCTGGGATACTTTTGGTGTGCCGTTTTTTTTCTCTAAGTTCAACGCTTAACCACCATGACCATCAAGCTGGAGATCACTCCGGATATCAAAAAACTTGTGCTCAACTATGAGCACAACACTTTTGATTCCAAGGTAACCTTTTCCCATCCTGTTCCCATCCTATGTTCAATTCATAATCTTATCTAGCGTGTTCACGTTACAATTAATGGCAATAAGCGGCCGTTGATCGATGTTGATGATAGTGCGACCGAATCTGAGTCAGTCAGAAAGGTTACAGTAAGTTCTACTCATTAGATCCAAAGTTGAGACCTGCTGAGTTTGTGATTTGAGCTGTTCAATGGTATCCTCGAGGGTCTGTACTTTGGAGGTGAGCGACTCAATACGCTGGTCTTGATTATCTATTCTTTCAATCAACTGATTGATATCCACAGGAGGCTGGCTTCTGTTGACACCACGACTAGAGCTGATTGAAGATTCTAATAGATCGGGTTCCATTGCGCCATAGCTACTGGCAGAACGCTGAGGAAGGTAATCTGGATATGGTATTGATCTTGCAATGCTGCGCCCACGGTAAAGTTGCTGATAATCACTCATAGGTGTGGAAGCATGTGGGTCGACAGAAGGATCACGTGAAATGGGATCACTAGTACTGGCTTGCGAAAAGGAGTGCCGACTTGCAGCATCATGAAAAATTGACACCGAATCTTGAGCATACGGTCCTGAATATCCAGATCTTTCAAGGTTAAGATATTGCCCAGATGGTGTAAAGTAGATAATATGTGTGGAGTGCGAGAAAGTCTCATCCCAAGGGGTTCGTAGTTAGGTTTGGCAATGAGAAGGGGTGGCTCGACGACACTCAGCACAAGGAGGGATCAATCCGATGTAAAAACCGGACTGAGAAGAGTAGAGATGAGGAATCCGGTCTGACGAAACTGGATGAACGAAGACAGATGATGAGGATGAGGATGAGATCGAGAATAGAACAAATCTGCGAGTAAGAGAGAGATCCAGAGATAGATCCATTTGCA
>JBBPUC010000801.1:0-11458 GCA_038094375.1 Tubosaeta aff. heterosetosa
CCCAGAGACACGATCGAGTCATCTTTTGTGTTCGGCAAGGGCGGGAGTGCGAGGATCCGTTTGGGAGACCTGGGCGCTGATTCGTATACATGCACGTCGTCCGGGGTGACTTCTGCGAAGCGCAACTTGCGACCTGTCCGACTGGAGGGCCGCGTGCTGCTCGTTTTGGGCAAGGGCGATGGCACTGAACGTCTAAGTTGCTTGTCAACAAAAAGTTAATGATAAAACTCACCCGACTGTCCGATATTCTCAAGACTCTTCACTCGAAGCACACCCGGTTTGATGGCCAATCCGGTTGCAAAGCGGTGTGGAGCAGGTGACACAATCTGCGTTGTGAGTTCACGGTTGGTCGTCTGACGGACGTCATGATTGCGTGCCGTTTCGTTCTCGTTCGACTGTTCCTCTCGTCCAGCCTGTTCTTCCAGCGCCTCCTCTCTCCGTCGTCGAGCCTCTCGCACGCGCTTCAGTAATTCCCCAGTCCCTTCGCCAAGCTGCTCTAGAACTGCGCGCTTCTCCGCTTCGATCTCTCCCTCGCTCATATCCGCAATCCTCTGCGCGTTCTCTTCGTGAATCTGACGACGCAGTGCATCCGAATCAGTGGGAATGGGTTTTGTAACGAGGGGTAAAGTATGCTGCGTCGCTGACACGACAGGTGGTGCGTCGATCCGATTCGTACCCCCTTTCAAGTTTGCCTCGTCCCGTGCACGCGCAAAGGCGCTCTTGAATCGATGCTGGGCAGTCGGAAAACCCGCGCCGGGCGTCATGGAAAACCTGGGCGATGGCGCAGACGGGGTGCGAGGTGTTTTCCGCTCGAGCACGGAACCTATCACCGGACGGTCATCAGTAGACATACGAGCCCAAGTCTCCGAGCTCGGTGAGTCGGGCCAGGAGGAGATACTAAACGCTCGTCACATTACGTAATATGCATAAAAGCTGAGGCTCGGACACTCTCATACAAGTCAGGAATAATTACAGACTACAAGTGGCGCACGGGGCTATTATAGTGATCTCATCAAGTGTCGAATGGTGCTTCCAATTCCACCTGTATGCTGGTGGCCTGCATTAGTACATCAGCTCCTCACTGCCAATGATCATGTTGCGAACGGTGCTTTGTAGGTGATAATCAAAGTACTTTACTGTGTGAAACAGAATGCAAATGCGAGAACAAACTGGGCGCGAAACACGCAACCAAGAAGTTTCCATTCGTTACCAAACAACAAGTGTCGTCCGTGTTGATGAGAAGAATGTGGTCACGGATGTGCTTGTTAGATCACCCTACCGTTCTCTTACATAGACACGTCTGCTATTCGTTTGCTCAGCCCAGAGGGGCATGTAGCCGGAAGGGCCGTGATGCGTAATGTCGCACGATGGATGATTCAGAGTCTTGGCATCGCTAACCTGGAGACGAGACGAGGACGCGACGCGATGTTCTTCCCGGAAGATAAATACTTGACGCCGATCGACTTTGACTAGGCATAGAAGTCTCTTGATGTCGTAGGTATGTATAGTCTCATCCAGCGAATCGTTGATCAAACTTCGACAGAATGTTCTTCCGGTCCGAGTATCTCCTCGAGCGAGGTCGCGTTTCTCACTCCTGCAGCTTGTGCGCCACCCATCTCCCGTTCTTGGAAGCGGCACAGCACGGATGGCTCTCTGTTTTCCCCGCCGTTCCGACCCCCTCGCCTTTGGTAACCTGCCATTGGTGTAATCGATCTCAGCCATTTCCATGTGCAGTCAACATATTCTAATAGATCCAAACAGAAGGGGCGTACCAGCTGTAGTCATTTCCGGAAACCAAACAGGTTAGGCACCATTGACAACGACATGTATCCCTAACTCGAGTCAGAAAATGAAAAGATAGAGTCTGCGATAGACCTACTGTAAACTTACATTGTTTGCTTGCGTCTCGGAACTTTGCTCGCACACCATACTTAAGTGGACCCTAAGCCCAGATATTAAATGCGTCCGCTATTGAAACCCAAACTAGTAGTCTATCTCATAGACGGGTTGGCACTAAACCGGACCCTCGAGGTTATAATGGATAATTCCAAAAAAGAACGGGCGGAACAAGAAGGCACTGCACCGGTCCATCAATGGGATAAGATTTTCACCAGGTGTTCTTTTGGTCCTAGCCGCGTCACTGGCCTCTTTCTCTGTGTTCAAGCCAAGGCATAGCCCAGGTGAGCTTGGGTCGCGATCCAAAATTCGAACCGCCACTAGAGCCGCAAGGGAACCAAACCACGGCCGTGGCTGACAGAACACTAAAATCTCGACGGCATGGTCATTGATAGGCCAGAAATTTGATGGGTCAGGTTTGGGTCAGGTGAGGGTATTGAAGTGACCGAAATGATAATCCCGAATCGGATAAATATCCCCTAAGTAGCTTACGTGACACTGTACAGAAACATCATACAATCGGTCTGCGTCCTGACCAACACGTAGAATACGTAGACGTCTTTATCACTGCACTTGTCACCCTTTCCCCCCTCCAACTATCTCTAGTGCATCTCCCCCTGAGAGGGTGATTGGACAAGCACCTGATTTCTCGTAATCACTAGCCTTCCTTTGGACGGCTGGTATCAAAGGAACGTAATCATGAGCACTGCCGTCAACGGCATGGAAATGCACAGCATTGCCCCGTGCTTCCACCGATCCTTGCACGTTCAGCTCTCCGCAGCACTCCTCTACAGCTAGAGGGAGACCGGGCCAGACGTCATCCCTCGCACTGTTTAGCATCTCGGTCACAAGATCGCCATCTAGGTCGTATGCAGAGACCCGAAAGTCGTTCAGCGCTTCTTGGGTGATGTGCGAGTGCGAGAAGGAAGTGGTCACGGAGAGGGAGGTAACGCGACGCGCCTGCGATGGTCGCGATGCGATCGAAGGATAAGTTAACGCTCTAGCAGGAACCGTGGGGGTTGGGGGGCTAACTGGGGTAGGAGATACTGGTGTAGAAGGCGACACTGCAACAGTAGGGAGTTCCGGGCTACTGGTGCGACGCCATGTTCTCCAAAACTTCCAGTGTTCACCCTTGTTTCGTTTGCGTTGAGGGCTAGGTGGATGAATGACAGGTGAGCTTTGCGTGTGCGGACTGTGGACACTGGTGGCGGCTTTGCACGCGGCGCGTGAGCGGCTCACAAGGTAGAAGCCAGCCAGGATTACGAATAAGCATACTGTGAGGGGCAAGACGCGTTAGCCACAGAATTTCAACGATAGAATGCGAGGCTCTGAACGAAGAAGCGTAGGTAACAGATCCACAAAAGAAACATCACACTCTTTTGAGCGTACATAGATGTCAGTGTGTGAAGCAGTTGTAGTATGATCATGACATGTAGCGTTGAGGAAGCATAATCGAACCAAAAAAATGATGAATGAGCACGACCAACCTAGTCCAACGACGATAAAGATTATAGTATTCGCTTGTACGCCTCCGCTGTCGCCACTGTCGGCAGATCTGGGGTGTAATGAGAATTGGACGTGCATCATGTCGGTTTCACGGGGAACGAGTGGTGTAGATGGTCTGCCAAGCTTCAGATTATTCAGACGTATGAGGGAAGGAGACATGGTGAACAGGAACCGAGAATGAATAGGCGAAGTTAAATACTTGAGAGGAAGTAGCAGCAGCACATAGCTTGATCAGTCAATAAAGGGCCACACGGTTTGCATTGCCCCGTCCCTGGTCAATGGACCAATGGAGGCTTTGCCTCCACATCCCGACATACCCCGAAATTTTCCGGGTCTGCGTCGGGGAGAATCATTCCAATAGACTTGCTGATGCGTGGCACTGGAATGGGGCAGCCTCAAGGAGACCACAAGGCTATGTGCTTACGTAACTCCATGTGGGTCGGTTCACTAGAGGGATTTTTGCTAGCAAAGTAAATTGACCGAGAGATATGCAACTCGCTGAAAGTAAGCGGGTGTGAGATGATTAAAGAGAAGAAGGTCTGGGAATCGTGCAGTAGAAATGGCATCACCGTAACTGCATTTTTTGAGTTCTGGCTGGCACAACCTGCCTTTTCAGTAGAAAGACGGTCAGCAGCTAGAGATGCTTTACCGCTCATGACGTCGCACAATGTCAACCTGTGTCCAATGATTATCGGATGTTCGGGAAGGAGGCCGACGAAACATACGACATTTAGTGGATTATGATTGGACGCCGTTCCGCTAAGCGTGGGCACAGGAGACCAGATCACGTTTGAAAACTGGCCGAACCAATGCTGTCCGCCCATGCATGGGGCTCGGAAACGCGATCTAAACGCCGTCAATGCCACCTGTGGACGCCCAACGATTTCCCAGCTAAATTCCCTCTGAGCAAGGAAAATGTATTACATAAGCAGAATAGCCACCTCAAGTGCTTCTAACGGCCAAGTAGACCAGACGGACTCCACGTTTACCAGTTTTCTGGATTTCGTTTCAGACAGGGTACCACCAGACACATACGATAGGCCTGCCTTTTCATTCCTGGTCTGGAATGAGCCCCACATTATTCCTGCTGTGTCTTGGTTTTTGTCTGCTTGCGTTCACGTTGACTTACTCGGTGTACACGGCAATTTTGCGGTCAAGATCATGCCGTGCTCGTCAAATCATCCTCAGTAAGCTAGGGGTCAAAGCCATACGAATGGCAGATTATAAATTTGTTGGATTCTTCCACCCTTACTGGTGAGTCTAACGCCTAGCGACCTGTTGTGCCCGGTGGAAGACCTACATGCAGCAGCTCATGGAAACTTTCCAAGCAATGCGGGAGGTGGAGGCGAGCGCGTACTGTGGACTGCTGTTGCTCATATGCAACGCGAACATAAAGATATAATATGCGTTGTGTACTCTGGCGACACCGATGCTTCGAAACAGGAGATCATCGAAAAAGTGAAGGTTAGAGTTCTCGTTTCTACCCTGATTCTCTACCAATAACTCTGATACTAGGTTCGCTTTGCAATCAACCTACAGCCTTCGGCACTCCATTTCGTGTTCCTGAGATCGAGATGCCTAGTCGAGGGTTCACGGTGGCCGAGGTTTACTATCATGGGCCAAAGTCTTGGTTCCATGTATCTCGTATGGGAAGCTATGTCAAGGTTCATTCCGGATCTCTACATCGGTAGGCCCCAGTTTGTTGGACTTCTACGCGCCACGAGCCTCCCATGACTATAGATACCATGGGCTATGCCTTCACCTTTCCGGTTGTGGCCTGGCTCACAAGAGGCTCGGTTCCTATCGGAGCATACGTCCATTACCCAACCATATCTACCGATATGCTCGCTCGCGTGCAGGGCGAGTCTTGGAAGATGCGAGCGAAGCGTATGTAAGTGTTGTGTTCATGAATGATTCCGCACGTCAACAAGGGACACAGTTACTATCGTCTCACGATGTACTACTATGCTCTTTCTCTCTCGCACGCTCGGTTTTTGATGGTCAATTCGTCATGGACGCGCAACCACATTGCATCTATTCTTTCACACGAACACTTTGGTCCAGCGGTCCAATGGGTACATCAAGTGACCCCTCTGCTTTTAATAAAGGTCTTGCTTTCTGATTCGATTATTCGGCTATTTACGACCGGTACAAAAGGACAAGGACCAGTAATTGGTAACAATAATCTCAAGCCCGTGACCATATACCCCCCCTGTGATACACGCGAATTGATCAAGTTTCCCCTACGAGATAGAGAGCGTATTATACTGAGCGTTGCGCAGTTCCGGTTCGTTGATCGTCGTGCCAACAAAGACAGTCATTGACATGATATTAGGCCCGAGAAGAATCTCCCCGCACAACTGCATTCGTTTGCCCAACTTTTGATAAATCATCCAGAGTATAAGATGCAAGGCAACGGACCAAGCCAGGACCCTGTTCAACTTGTATTACTAGGTGGTGCTCGACATCAAGAAGATTTAGATAGGGTGGAGTCTTTGCGTACTTTGGCAAACGAGCTGAACATCCAGGTATACAAATCGTGCAAACGTTCCGTCCTTTGCTCACATATCACGTCAGAGCCAAGTCTCTTTCGTCGTCAACGCATCCTACCCCGACATGTTGGTTTGGCTTTCACGTGCCAGCATCGGACTTAGTACGATGGTTGATGAGCATTTTGGGATCAACGTCGTCGAATTCATGGTAAGCAGTGCAAACTCGCATGCAAACCACGTAGAGCTCAGTCGCGTGCCTTCTACGTGTTTTTCATGGGAATTAGGGAGCAGGTCTCATTCCCCTCACCCATGCTTCCGGTGGCCCGCTGAACGACATCGTGGTGCCATACAAGTCACAGCCTACTGGCTTCCATGCGCAGACACCGGGCGAATTCGCTAAGGCTATGCATGAGGTATGGTTGATCCCAACCCGTCTCCTCGTGGCGTACACGCGTGTGAACACGATTGTTGACACTGCCTCTTAGATTCTGTCCATGGACCCTGCCACGGAACGAGGATACCGAGAGAGAGCCAGGCTGTGGGCTGTGGAAAGGTTTTCGGAAGAAGAGTTTATCAAGGGTTGGGAAGGGAGTGGTTGGTTGGAGTGCATTCGGGAATGATGGTATATCATCTGTTGGTTCAGCGGCTTTACGTCCATCATCGCGTTGCTGCCAAGATGACCTTCATGCATACCACTCGTTGGGTGAAACCACTTCCACTTGGAGTTGGTACGGCATTCCACGTACTCTGCAATCGAATGTGGTGGTGCTACTATCTCAGCTAAGTATAGGTTCATTTGTTGCAGGTAAAGCACATGTGGGGCTGCACTATGTTCGCCTTTCATGATAGTGCCCTCTAGTCAATGTCTACGCCCTCTACGACTTTCTCGCCGTCTTCAGAAAATTTCACGTTCTTCTATCAACTTAACGTGAGCTGGCGCAACGGGAGTCATGGATGATGCCTTACCGGGTCCGACGACGATTTACCCACATATTTCGTATGTGCTATTGTGGAATGAGTGTACGCAGTGTATTGAACGCGCAAACTCACTTCCATATGCAACCAGGTCACCGTCTTCGTTCGTAAAGTCTACGCGAGTATAGGCCAAGTTTTTTCCTGATCACACGAATTCTAAATCACCTCAACGGGCCAATCACCAGCGTTCGTACCTAAAGCGGTTATCGTCGCCGTCGCGCTCAGAACATCGCCGATTCGACCTGCCGGTCGAACGAACGAAGTGCTGACGTCAGTTGAAACGCCTGTCATATACTGTCCTTTGGAGGCGATGGCCAAGGAACCCAGGGTGTCCGTCAGCGACATGATCAATCCACCATGAACTGTCTGGTAAACACCAAGTCTCAGGGCGCTGAGAGACTGCGTTACACGGAGTAACGCACCCCGACTCTGTTGACTTTGTGTGACGTTCAGCGTGGCTCGCATACATGGACGTAGAGTGTACCGTTATAGGACTCGATCTTGAGTTTCGTCTCGATGAGACCGGGGGTAGCCCTAGTTATTACAAGCTGCGTTTGACTACATCAACATGAGGGTGGTTATGAGCGTCATTATACAGACATTTGGAAAGCATTGTGCATCATGTCCTAGATTTTTGATTTAGAATATCTATGGTCCAGAAATGGTTGGGCTAACCTTTGTTGTCAATAAATGACTTCCAAACCTACAGCGTGAATGCAGTTATATTTTTTTCAAAAGAAGGTAAAGAAATGGT
Organism: Tubosaeta aff. heterosetosa; assembly: GCA_038094375.1. Taxonomy (NCBI): domain Eukaryota; kingdom Fungi; phylum Basidiomycota; class Agaricomycetes; order Boletales; family Boletaceae; genus Tubosaeta; species Tubosaeta aff. heterosetosa. The sequence continues at coordinate 7,624 of JBBPUC010000801.1, forward strand.
CTGACCCTTTGCGTGAAGCGCAGACAAGCAGACATCGTTGGTTATTTCCCATTTTGGGAAGATGTTTGTTTATTTCCAATGCCTTTGCCAAACAACCAAATTTGGGTTTCTTGCCACGGCTGTATTTAAAACTCCGCTCGGTTAATTCCGACTGCGACAGTCTTTGCCAGTAATTCAAACGACAGCTCAGCGTTACCTCCTTCGTTTCCCCCAAAGACTACAGAAATGTCTGATCTCTGTCCTGTGTACGCTCCCTTCTTCGGTGCTATGGTGAGTACGACCGTTTATACTGGAGCTGACCAGACTGAATCACTGGCAGGGCTGCACCTCTGCGATCGTGTTCACCTGTAAGAAATTATCAATTTTGCTTGTCGGCTGCTTATTCGCCTTTTATCTCGTTTCGTCGGGTTTGCGTAGGCATTGGAGCCAGGTTCGTATCTGGTGATTGTAAAATCTGAATACTCTGGTTGACCAACTCTCAGTTATGGTACTGCCAAGTCTGGTGTCGGCATCTCCGCCATGGGTGTCTTGCGGCCTGACCTTGTCATGAGATCTGTTATCCCAGTTATTATGGCTGGTATCATTGCGGTGAGTTTTTTGTTGACTCCCTTGGTGCTTTTATAACGGTGAAATTGATGTAATACAGATTTATGGTCTGGTTGTCTCGGTACTTATCTCAAGCTCCCGTACGTTTTATCGTGGTCTACATCACCTCAACTAACTTATTGGTTGCAGTCGGCGCACAAATGTCCCTTGCGTCCAGTTTCATCGATCTCGGTGCTGGTCTTTCCGTCGGCCTCGCCGGTCTCGCTGCTGGATTTGCTATTGGAATTGTTGGTGATGCGGGTGTAAGAGGTACTGCGCAGCAGCCACGGCTGTTCGTCGGGATGGTTAGATTCTCTGCCACATGACATTCTTCCTTGTTGACTGGCAACGCAGGTCTTGATTCTCATCTTCGCCGAAGTCCTTGGGCTCTACGGTGTGTTTCATCGGTTTATCCGGCTTCTTTGCCTAATGGGATATGGTAGGCTTGATTGTGGCTCTCATCATGCATACGCGCGCGGGTGAAATTATTGGGGTGAGTTGCGCCGTCGAACGGACCTCTGCGGTGACTGAATGCCGTTTGTAGTGCTGAAGGGGCTGCACCGGGACCAACCATGTAGATAGATCATTTATACTTGTTGTCTACCCGCCTCTTGTTCTCGGTAATAAGTCACTTGTGGCAACAACATAAGCTTGATCAAACTCTAACCAATGCCGCTTGGCGATGACCTCCCCAACCCTGCCTAGGACGTTGCTGGCATGGTCGTTGGTTGCACTTCGAGTACTGGCCGTCACTGTGTCCTCGCCAACGTCGTCCAACGACCAATTTCGTGCCGTCGCCATCCTCCACCGAGCACAACAACCAGAACCACCACTATGCTGCTTGAAGCCATCACCAACCGTCGACGCTCCAGAAGGACCCGAGGACATTCTGCTCTCGTTCGAAGAGTGGAAGTCGAAACAATCGCAACGTGTCACCGCGCCGTCCAAGGTAGACAGCGACACTCCCAACGTCCTGGATACCGACGCACCACCAATAGACACGCAACTACCCTCCGACGCGTCCTATTTCACTGGAGACGACAGTCTCCCACCACATTTCCGCGTACCCATCGTAGACAGGTTCAACTATGCCAGCATTGACTGCTCCGCGCGAATACACATGTCCCACAAGTCTGCAAAATCACCCTCGTCTATACTCTCGTCCACAAAGGATAGGTACATGCTCTCGCCATGCAGCGCAAGCGACCAGTTCGTCGTGGCCGAACTTTGTGACGACATTAGGATCGACACCGTGCAACTGGCCAATTTCGAGTTCTTTAGCGGAGTCTTCAAGGATTTCTCGGTAAGCGTCGCAAAGACGTACACTGGCACCAATGAGGGGTGGACCCCCGCTGGGACATATCGTGCAAAGAACATCAGAGGCGTCCAGGTGTGTCTTTTTAGTTTGCGGTCGGTCTTTCCTCTGATAGCACAGACAGTCATTTCATCCACCGACGTCGCTCCGCGATTTCTATCGTTACATTCGAATCGACTTTCACTCACACTATGGGCATGAATATTATTGCCCTGTCTCCCTCCTTCGCGTATATGGACTCACCCATCTGGAAGAATGGAAATGGGACACATGGTTGGCCGAGAGCCATGCACGATTGAAAGATTCCTCCCCGCAGCAACCTTTGACGTTGGAACACTCACCTGCGACGAGCACGACCAATGCCACACGTGCTAACGCGGTGTCCAATGGTAGCACGAACGTTTCCGTGGGGCACCCTGCAACCCCCGAAACCCGCTCCAATGCCACGCAGCCACCGCTGGCCGGGGTCACAAGTACACCTACTCGCGAGGTGTCGCCCTTCCACGGCTCGGCCTCCGCACCTTTGGCAGGGAGACAGTCTTTTACTGACGCCTCCTACGAGGCAACGCCATCTGCGAGCGCTGGAGATGAAGAACAACAGGCATGTTCGACGCAGCCGACAGGGGTGTACTCAGTCACAGAGGCCATCTCATCACTGTTATCCTCGTCCTCGCTAGCCTCCGTTGTCTCGACCTCGTCGCCCCTTACCGAGCATACTCTTTACTTCCACGACCCTGACGTACATGCCCTTACCACTCTTTCGTCACAACCAAGCAACTCTTTGCCATCTTCGCAGGTTCAGCAGACTCCCACCCATGTAGCGTCTTCAGCGCACTGGAGTGGAGAATCTATTTACCGGACGATTATGAACCGTTTGACCATCCTCGAGGCGAATCATACCCTGCATGCACGGTATGTGGAGGAGCAAACCGCTGGGGTGCGAGAGGTATTGAGAAAGCTCAACGAGGAAGTCGGAAGACTCGAGAGCATTGTGAGTAGCCTCAGCTCTGGCAATCGGCAGGCACACTTACGGGATCGATCTAGAGTCGCATGCAAGCGCAGATGTACCAACGTACGGTTCATGAATGGGAGAGACAACGATTACGATTGGAGTTTGAGCATGGGGAACTTCTCTCTCGGGTCAATTATCTCTCGGACGAGGTGCGTTTCGTGCTCTCTGTGAGCCATGCGTCACTGAAGGCGGAACAGGTCACGCTTGAGAAGCGGCTAGGCATCGCTCAACTGTGTCTTCTTCTGGCAGTGCTCATGTTCATTGGCCTTACTCGTGGTGCCCCTCCTGCGCATCACTCCCCCCAGATGTTGCATCGTTCAGCACGTGAATGGAATGCTCACAACTTTAGCTTCGGGAGCAGTATAGATGGCCGGGGCCCATTTAGAAGACGGAGTCAGAGCCCAACCGAACGGATTGCAAGTGCGAAAGCTGAGAAGACCGCCGGTATTGACCACCTTCTCACCCAATCAACGAATTACTGAATTATTCCCAACTCACTAGGGACAGATGACCGCCTACCCTTTCCGAGGTCTACGAACAGCCTTGTCCCTCAGCCCGAGTTCCATGCGACCATGGACACCACGGAAGATCATGCGGCCAGGTCTCTCAAGTCGATCGTGGCACCCCCAGCAGCGTCCTCGCACAAGCGCGGTCAACCGTTCACTGCATTTCGTACACCCACGAAACACCGTTCGCTCACGATGATTGAGTCACATACGCTTCCGCGCGTGGAATCTATCACGCGCTCGCACTCGTCATCAACATCGGGTCACCTTCACGCACGTTCCACGAAGCGCTGGGCACGAACGGCCCATTTGCACGACATCAAGGTTTTTCGGGAACGGCGCGGAAGCAGCGGTGGAGGGAGGCGGGCTGCGGCTGTGGCCCACAGGGACCGGGAGAATCACCCCGAGGGTTCGTTG
>JBBPUC010000802.1:0-11456 GCA_038094375.1 Tubosaeta aff. heterosetosa
ATGTATGTACATGTTGTGACCGGATCTACCAATGAGTCACTAAATATGGTAATACCCTATACCCTATAGATAAGTGTCATGGCAATGCACTGCAATGCATAGCACTGATATTAGATATGTGAGGTATGCATGAGGTTACCTCATATAATGCTGTAGTCCATGCATGATGGGCATGTAAGGCTATGGCACAGCTGAGATAGCAACATGATAAGCATGAGTCATGAGGAGTCATGCCCGGTTAAGGTATTGGTGAGTCATGATGGTGATCATGACCAATAGATAAGGCTGATAACAGTGGCAACCATGTGAGTCTGTGAAGAGACAACGTTGTGATAGAAGACGTGTCACAGGTTTGGTGTGAAACAAGGTGAAACACAATAGATAAGACATTGCCGAGATACGAGGCATGTCATAGATAAGAGTGAAACCAATGTGAAACATGTTTCATAGGAAATGGAAGTGACTCTGATATGAAATGGAAGAATGAGTCATTCTGTGAGTCATAGATAAGAGCAACACAGCCGAGATAGAGGCATGTGCCAATAGATATGAGGAATGGTGACTCGTCAAGAGTACCATGAGTCATAGATCGTGGATTGGGTATGTGAGTCAGCACTTATGGCACTGCCGGGCTAGAGTTCGTATCAAGTCAGCACTTACTGCATAGCATGGCTGTTAGTCTTGATAAGATCCAGATAAGATAAGATGGAAGATAAGATAATGTTGAGAGAGGAGCATGTGGAGGAGAAATAATGGATCCATAACATGGACCACCTACCTTCCCCTACTCCTGTTACGATTTTTGCCTTGTCTCACTATGTCTTTCTTTTCTCTATCTCTTGTCCTTTTGCTGTAACACCACTCCTCTTTAGATATGATTGGTGCTACAGCCTATTCATTATCAGCCCGAGACCATTTAGGCATTCCTATAGTACTATATATCCTCCTTGTTCCATTTATGTTCCTTCTTGCTCTCATTACTATAGACAGCTCTCTCCACAGCCACTTCTCTCGTAATGGCTTAGTGTTCCCATTTACTCATAATATTCTATAGTGTTCTATCTCCTTCGATCTCACACTATAAATACCAGACTGCCATTTACAGTATTCTTTACTCTTGTTCTATTGTATCTTTTGTACAATATCCCTCACGCAACTTGAGTCACCCTCGCTTGAGACTTCATCGTCAAGCATCTCTTCATTGTCAATGAGTCTCCTCTCATTGACTTCTTGAACCTCTGTGTTGTTGTTGAGTAACCCTCATCAACTCTCTACACTTGTCCTCAAGTCTCCTCTTGTTGACCTCTTCGACCTTTTGTGTTGTTTATGAGCCACTCCTTGTAAACTCCTTGTCACTCTAGTCACCTCCTTTGGGATGTTGTCATACCTCTTCATGAGTGTCCTCCCCGAACAAGGTTCGTGTCATCCACTCTGCTCAAGTAGTATGACTTGCGTAACAACTCCACTCTGGAGTTGTCCAGAGTTAAGCGAGCACATGTCTTGGAGATATTTCATCCTTTGAACTTCTCATTCTCAACTCAGTTGTGTGTCTACACTTGGTAGCACTTCTGAGGTGAGGATCTTACTTTGCTTTAGTTACCATATATTTACTCTACTTTAGTTTGGGCATTGCTGCCTTTATTATATTTAGTTTGATAACATGCTGACAGAGTCACACTGTCACATGGTTACAGTAGGTGCAGCTCATCACACAGTCACACTACATCACAGTGGCTACATCTGACAGCATGTATGATAGTGTATAGTAGTGTACAGTGTGGACAGAATTAATTAGCATAATAGACTAATAAAGCATAGTAATACATTCCTAATGCTGTGGGACTTAGCAAAATTCAAGACGATCAGGTCATGTGACAACTATGTTCAATTGTATACTATGTGACTCTCACCCACCTTCACCACACCTAACTACCCCACACTGTCACCTACTTGTGCTTGCCTCAACCACTTGCCTGCCCTCACTCATACCCTCCCTCACCTACCTCATATTAACTCAGTACTGATCTTATGCAGTGACAACAGTCAGGTGGGTGGTGCCCAGTCATTACTGCCACCTGCACACTTTAGTCACATAAGGTGGCATAAGAGGTACATCATCATTCACTACCACCACAACAAGGGAGGCAGTTGATACACCATAGTCCACCACTAACCAAGACAACAGGTGATGTAGGCACAACAGTGCACAGCTCACCCACTACCCACAAGACAACTAGGAGAGTGAGAGGAGTGCAATGGCACCACCACCACCAATCAAGATGACACACAGGGGTACAATGTTGCACAGCACATCTACCACCCATAAGACAGTGAGGAGAGTGAGGCGAGTACAACAGTGCCTCCACCACCAACCCAGACGACATGCAGGGGCACACAACAGCGCACAGCATGTCCACCACCCACAAGATGATGAGAAGGGTGAGTAGAGCACAATAGCACCCCTACCACCAACCCAGATGACATGTGGGGGCATAATGGCGCAGGGCACGTCTACCACCCACAAGATGGAGAGGAGGGTGACATGAGCACAATAGTGCCTCCACCACCAACCCAGACAACACATGGGGGCATACAATGGCACACAGCATGTCTACCACTTACAAGACAATAAGGAGGGTGAGAGGAGCGTGATGGTGCCCCCACCATCAACCCAGATGACACACGGAGGCATACAATAGCACACAGTACATCCACCCACAAGACAACAAGGAGGGCAAGGGGAGTACAACAGCTTCTCTCCACCAACCCAGACAACGCACAGAGGCACACAATGGTGTATGACACGTCCACCCACAAGATGATAAGGAGGGTGAGGGGAGTGCAATGGTGTCCCCACCAACTCAGACTATGTGCAGAGGTATGCAACAGCATATAGCATGTCCATCACCCACAAGATGACAAGGAGGGTGAGGGGAGTGCAACAGAACCCCCACCACTAGCCTAGACAATATGTAGAGACATGCAATGGCACATGACATGTCCATCACCCACAAGATGCCAAGGAGAGTGAGGGGAGCATAACAGCACTCTCACCACTGGCCTAGACGACTTGCAGGGGCTCACAATGGCACAGTATTCCCACCATCCACAGGACAGCAAGAATGGTGAGAGGAGCACAACAGAGTCCCCACCACCAACCAAGACAACAAGTCGGGGACCCACTGCCACCACCACCATCACCACAATGACAATGAGAGCAAGGGTATGCAATGGTGCACTCATCACCACAATGCCAACAGTGAGGAGACAGTGCAGAATGGTGCACCTGCTGCCACCAACACCATCACCATAATGATAATGAGAGCAACATCAGCAAATTACCAATTAGGAACAGAAACCACAGCCACCCACTTGGCTATAGTATAATTACAGTATTCTGCAGCTGTATGTGACAGGAATCACAGCCACTACTTCATTTACAGAATCATTACAACAGCACATGGTCACATTCACATGGCATGATAGCAATACAGGACACGTCATTACCTCATAGATACACACTTACAGTCATACAGCCATCACTAGCTATCACAGTGTGTTATAGTACCATAACTCGACAAAGTAGCATGCCCATACCACCATACTACACAGACTGTGTGAAATGTACAGTGAGGTTATACTAGATGCTGGAGTTGAGAAGCATCACAATGGACTCAACTCAATACCCAGCATATTACAGTATTTGATACAGCCTTGCAATTTTTGAATGTGTGACAAAATAGACACAAGTGGACAGCAGACCATGCTACAAATACCATAGTGGGCCAGTGAGATAATACATTCAATATTCACCCATGGTCAGAAGCACATACAGAACTGATATTATTTGTGCTATCATGACAGTATGTACCATATAACAATGCAAACAACAATGATTACACCTACAGACCATCTGACTTGAGTGAAGTAAGCACTTGGGAGCAAGATTAACGCTAATAAACACAACTAAAAAGATGAACGTACCAATAGTGGAATGACTTCTTCCATAAACATTAGAAGGCGACAAGTGGCAATGCTTTTGCATACATAGAACATTTAGGATGTCACTGAGATTGGGAGAATTGGTGTTGTGCAAAGAGTTCCACACATGACCGACATTGTACTCAGCACTTGCCAATCTCTTTCCAGCCTCCTTAGCTTGATATATATACAGTTTTCTGAGAGCAATGTTCTCATCACTCCTCACCATGGCCAGTTCCTGTTCAAGTCAATAAACAATATGACGGAAATGTGCAACCTCAAGTATGAGCTGAACATCTTCCTGTTCAAATTCTAATTGCTCAGGGTCTGACAAGTCATCACTATCGTGAGCCTTCAACATGATCAGCACACAACTTCAAGTAAAATTGTTATACTTACCCCTTCTGAGTCAGCATTGATTGAAACCAAAACCTTTGATGCTAAAGGCAATCCCTTCCTAGGTACTGGCATATTCAAGACCTGGCTTAAGGTAGACTTCCACACACGGATGGCGCCAACAGCAACAGGGGTACCAACAATAAATCCAGTGGGTCTGGATTGAGGGACTATAGAGGGAACCTTGAAATTGGAACAGCATTGAGGGGGTAGTGCAGGATCTGGGGAAGAGAACAAGGGCAGTATGTCCGCATCCAGTGTTCCAGAGATGAAGTCAGGATTCAGAGGCAGAGCACCAGGTTGGGCTATAGCAGAGTGAGGAACCTGGTGTAAAAGACTGGGCATTCTCATTAATGTGTTTTCTGGTAGTGATTCAGAGGATGAGTCTAAGTGATGGTGCTGACCAGTTTTCATGTTGACATAGTAGTAGAAGAAAAAGGTGGAATGCCATATTGATCAATAATTGCCAACAAGAAGTACATGCGACATGTACGAGGCAAAGGGAATGTTCTCATAGTGTCACCATAAACAATGTTGCCCCCTCATCCATCTGGCTTGTTTATCTTCTAACTTGTACTCCAAAGGTATGTTTTCATTCTAAGATGAAAATGTGGTGAGCAGGCCAAGTAGCTAAGTACAGTACTACCAAGATCAAATCTGATAGGCATTACACAACAGATCTTGCCAGCTCTTCCCACACACATGTCTCATTTGTGCTACATTGCTAGCCTGTGACTTGGGATTTAATAGCTGGTGTCAATACTGGTATGTCATACCTACTTCACATTGCAATGTATGCCTGTTCTAGGTGTCAAAAGCATTTCTCTACACCAGTGGGGGTAACCTTCCATCTCCAACAACTACACTCTGCGTGTCACAATAATAACTACCATTATCAACTTGAACATCTCACTCTTCCAGCCCAAGGGGACAACCCATCTCCCCCATGTCCATCTTCATTCTCTGGTGCTACTCTTGACCAAGGCAATAAACTCAATTGCAACATAGACTTTGACCCTGGATTTGTAACAACTGTTAATGAAGATATTCATATGGTGGATGCCATTTCTGTTCCAAAAGAGCTGAATCCTTATGGCTGGGTAGTGGATTACTACCATGGCATATCTGCCATCTATGGGATTGGAAAGACATTCCTTTCACAATTCAATCAAGATGAGTATGCCAAGCATCAACTAGCCAATTCTTACTATCCCTTTTCCAATTTGAATGACTGGGAAATAGCAAACTTTCTCTCAAAATCAGAGCTCAGTATGAGCACCATAGATGAGTACTTGTCTCTGAAAGTTGTACATACCCAGACATTTGATTTATCAATAATTGTTGTACAGACCAAGATGCTTCCCCTCTCATTTTGGACCACACAGGAACTACGTTCATGCTTGGAATCTCCACCAACTAGACCACATTGGTCATTTAAAGTCATCCCTACCACTCATGCTACCAAATAAGAGGTTTACCTACACTACCATGATGCTCTTGACTATGTCAAGTACCTTTTCAATTACCTGCTGTTTGTTGACCACATGGACTATTCTCCCCACCATATATATACCTAGGCAGACCACAATGAGAGGGTGTTCACTGAATGGATGAGTAGCAATGGGTGCTGGGAGATGCAGGTGAGGCCTCACATGTTCAGTCAGCATCATATGCTGATCTTGCATGGAAGGCTCAAATCCCAGTTGATAGTATATTATATGGTGTTATTCTGTCATCAGATAAAACACTCATTACTAACATGTGCGGAGGGAAGCTTGCCCATCCACTATTGATTAGTTTAGCCAATATCAAGATGGACATTTGAAACAAAGCCTCATCTCATGCCTTTTTCCTTTTGGCACTTTTGCCAGTCCTAGAGTTCCTTCATAAAACACAGAGAATGCACTCAGTTCTTGCTGCTTATCTCTTCCATGAATGCCTAGACATCATCATGGAACCTCTTAAGCAGGCAATGTAACTTGGGTGCACAATGCCTGATCCGTTGGGGAACCTATGGTACTGTTTCACTCCATTCATTTCATATATTGCCGACACACCCGAAATTTGTATGGTTGACTGCATACAAGGACAAACATCCCCAGTCACCACTGCTACGAGTAAGAAGTTCAGGGACAAGCATAGGCACCCACCACGTACTGCCAAGATGACATTACACCAGCTGGATTCCATCAAGAATCTTGAACAAGAGCTTGAGCAATTCTTCAAAGCATGCGCAGAATTTTGCCTCAGTGGAGTACCTTTCCCTTTCTGGCATAACTAGTTACTCATACAACCTTTCTGGTTCTCAACTCCCAAAACCCTTCATTACTGATATGGAGAATGTTGGGATCATTATGTCAGCTGGTGTAGAAATGCTCTCGGGGATGCAGAATTTGACTACTGTTTTTCTGTCCTCCTAAAGATCACAGGTGTTCGCTATTTCACTCAAGACATCACATCCATCAAGCAAGTTGGTGGGAGGACCAAGGGATGTACAATATTACCTGATTGTTGTGATTGTGGGTGGTATTGCTTCTGATGTTGTTACATTACTCCATGCCCTTATGGAATTCTATTATCTATCACAGGCCCTAGCTATTACCTCACGAACATGAGATAGGATCCAGACTGTATTGGACAAGTTTCACAATCACAAGCAAGCAATTCTGGATCATGGCCTGCATCAGAGTAGAGGTAGACCCCTTGACCACTTCAAAATCCTGAAACTTGAGTTGATGCAACACGTTGTTCCCAGTATCTTGCAAGTCAGTTCTCTACTACAGTGGTCTGCAGACGCAACAGAACATGCCCACATTGAGGTTGTGAAACAACCTGCCTCTATGACAAACAATCATGATTATCATGACCAGATCTACTATGCTCTTGATTGTGAAGAGAAACACCAACTATTTGAGATGGCAATATTTCTTTAACAACTGCAGCAAGATCACAGAAACAAGGCTAGCCATGACAACAGTGAGAGTGAGGCTGGGGATGTCGGTCCAGGAGATGTGTATGTATTGATGGATCTGTGGTCAGCAAAATGCAAAGTAACAAATTTCTTTCATACCACATGAAGGAGGCTGCTTCTCGTACTGATGCAAACACCTTTCCACCTTGTACCATTATCGCTTTATCAACTGCAATCCACCTCAATGTCAATCCTACATGGTGTCGGAAGTCTATTGAAGAAGTTGCAGATATATTCATACTTCCTGATCTTTGTGTGGCTCTGGGCAACTATATAAAGTGCCAGAAAACAGATCCCACTCACATCTGTTTTCACTCCTTCAGTGGCACAAGGAGATTGTCTAATAATGTCAAGCTTCTATTCTCTGAACTCCAGATCTAGTCGAAAGTTCATCTCCAGTCAAAGTCATACTATAATTAAAGAGAGACTTCCGCTACATTCACAGTTAATGCTCAGCCATCTGATCAAAGTTGGCTCTATGGCCAGTATGATGCTGCCATTCTTCATATAGATGAGGTATATCAATGGCCAAAGAGTGGACTGTAAGGTGTGTGTTCTCATATACTAGAATTCTCTCACTAAACCCTCTAATCCAGGACATTGTATAGTTCTTGTTTGCCTGATCATGTGTCCCGCATCCCCCAGAAGAATGAGGCTACCATGGGCAGAGCGTGCTCTTGTCTACGTCAAGAGGTTAGACATTGTGCCTTAACACCCAGGTTGTAGCTTAACTGAAGCTACTACTGGACTTCATGTGCTGAAGAGGGCAAAATGTTCATCTGATGGAAATCTTGGTGAGGTTTTCCCTTTGGACCAGCTCAGGTCTTATGCACACATTGTACCACATTTTGGTGAGGTCGCTGATAACCATTTGACTCATTCAAATAGTATCCATCAGTCTGAATCTTTTTATTTGAACAAATATTTTGATAAGGAGTTCTTTTATGCTGCATCTGAAGTCATATAGCATGTTGATGCAATTCAGACAGGCTTATCTTGAAGTAAATGGCTGTGCTGATCACACTTACAATGTCAGTATTCAGCATATTCTAGGTCATCAATTGGCATTTTACTTTATTGTTGCAGTGTATCCATCAAGAACATATCTACTAGTGAGAAGACCCCATGGGTGACTTTATTGACACCCCCTCTACTGTCCATCTCCACACAACCAGTACCGCTCTCTACCTTCACCTTCTCAATAACACATTCTGTCAAGATCACCTAAATAGGGGCAGCAATGCCCAAACTAAGTTACATGAGTAATGTGGCTAACTAAGAAAAAGGAATCTCACCTCAGAGTGCTGCAAGGAAAGCAAGACACAACTGAGGTGAGGAAGTGGAGTTCGAAGATTTAAAAAGGTCGAAGTTATGCGCACGCTTAACTCCGGAAAACTCCAGATCAGAAATAGGCGAAAGTAGGTGCACCGAAGAAGGAAATTACAAGGAGTGGTGCTCGGGCGGGTTGGGAACGCCACCATGCTGCAAACATGATGCTAGACCATACTAAAGTAGGGTAAATAAACTCCAGACGGATTTAATCAACGGATGAGCGAAATAGCTCCAGAGTTGGTGTGCTGGAGACTCCAGAGTTTTGGAGTTATATTTTGACACTCCCACTCGAGCGTAATCATAGACCCATAGCCCGAACGAACTTCCAGTGTTGTTCACGCGGAAGAGGTTTTGTGAGAATGTCCACTACCATATCTCCGGTGGGAACATACCGGACTACCGCTTCTCCTTTTCCGACCAAGTCATCTCGGACGAAGTGGTATTTCCATTGGATGTGTTTTGTACGGACACGGAATTGCGGATCACGGGAGAGGATAATGGCGGCTTGGTTGTTGCAGTGGAGAGTAGTCGGTCCGGTTTGCGCATGTCCGATCTCCTCGAAAAAGGTCCGCAACCAAGCTAAATGCTGTCCGGCATTACTGAGTCCGATGTACTCCGATTCCATCGAGGATAGTGCTACCATGCTCTGGAGCTTACTTGACCAGGAGATTGCTCCTCTGTTGCTGAGGAAAACAAAACTGGAGATGGACTTTAAATTGTCCAGATTCTGTGACCAACCTGCATCTGAGAAGCCATGGAAATCCATATCCATGGACACTTCGTTTCTGTCATATCAGAGTTCCATGTCTGTGGTGGCGTGGAGATAACAGAGTACTCTCTTTGCAGCATCCCAATGACACTTCTTGGGAGTGGAGCTAAAACGGCTGAGAACTCCGACGGTGTGTGCCAAATCCGGTCGTGTTCCCATCATCAAATACATTAGTGATCCAATGACTGTAAGGTACGAGACCTTGATTCCGTTTATGATCATTTCCAGTAGAGTAGTGTTATCCTCCAGATCTGTGACTGAGAGCGATAGGCTGTGGAGCATCAGAGTTTGGCACGGAGCGGAAGATGCCATTCTGGTACATTGTAGGACTGTTTGCGAGTACTGGACTTGAGAGAGAGAAATAGTCCGGAGCTTTCTGTTTCAGCGGACTTCCAGGCCTAGGATGAACTTTGCTTCTCCAAGATCATGCATTTTGAAAGAGGAGGAAAGTGCAGACTTAATGGAGTTCATGAATGAGCGGGAGCTCGTGGCTAGGAGCAGGTCGTCCACATAGACGACGAGAAAACAGACCTGTCCTTCTTGGCGGAGTACGTATAGGCATGTTTCCACATTTAGTTGAGTGAATCCGAGCTCTCCAAGTTTCTTGTCCAATGTTCTGTTCCAAGTCCGTCCGGCTTGCTTGAGTCGTATAAGGACCGTCGGAGGCGCCAGCAATATCCAGGTTGGATTGGTACGCCGTCCAGAGGCAGGAGGTACAGTTCTTCCTCCAATTCCCAGTTGAGGTATGCAGTCGATACGTCCATTTGATCCAGCTCTAGATTGTGTTTGGCGGCGATGGCTATAATGGTCCAGACGGAGTCAAGATTTGCAACGGGTGTGAATACTTCCTGGTAATCAACTCCTTCCTTTTGAGTGAATCCTCTCACTACGATCTGGACTTTGTACCGGTCTACCTTTCCGTTCTCGTCCCATTTGATCCAGAACATGGGCTTGGAGGTGATCGGAGTTGCACCTGTGGGTATTGGAACGGTCTCGTATACGTGGTTTGTGTTTAAACTCAGGAGTTCTTCTTCGACCGCTGACCTCCACAAGTCCACGTCCGGATGTTTGTATGCATCCTTGATTGTTGTCAGAAGGTTTTCCTTGCTAGGTCCATGGGCAATTCTGGCAAAGAGGTTTTCTCAGAGTTCTTCTTGCATGGTCAGAAAAGCCCTGGGTATGTCAGGTATTTCAGCGGCACTTTCTCCATCAGACATGTTTGGGAAGAGGGTGTCCTCTATCTCCGCTTCATCATCTGAGTCCTCCCACTTTCTCTGTGTTCATTGCACTTCCTCGTCCAGAGTGTGCTGGTAATCCCTGTTTTTGTCTGCTGTCTTTCGTGCCCGGCTTCCTCTCCACGCGCCTGCCGTTTTTTGCGCAGGAGGGGATGACGGAGTTTTCAGACGTGTTGTGGACGGCTCCGCATTCGGACTTGACTTGTCTTCAGGTCTTTCAAGGTGGAGTTGATTTAGCTTGTCCGTTAGTTCCGTGACATCATCCGTTTCCAGGTGTGCTCCCACTGAGTCTGGATAGATTGTGTTTACGTTGTCATTGTCATCATCCTCATCAGGAAAGGTCAACTCGGGGTTTCGGAGATGCAGGAGTCCCTCCCACTGATCCTCAGATGCACAGGTCCAAGGTCCGGTTTCGGAGTCCAAGATTCTGCCGGATTCGTTGAAAGTGACATGTCGACTGGAGATTATTGTCCATCGCTCTAGGTCCAGGAGTTTGTACACTTGTTGGCCATAGGTGTATCTGAGCACGATGCATTTTTGTCTGTGGGAGCGGAACTTTCCGTCGCATTGTTCCTTTGGGATGAGGGCGTATCCGATACATCCGAAAGGTTGGAATAAGGTGGGATCTACAGATCGTTTGAATAGTGCGTGGTACGGTGTATCTCCATTGAGTGTGGATGTCAGACTCCTTGTGGAGATGTATGCGGCTGTGGCCATCGCGTCTGCTCAAAAGGACTTGAGGAGTTTGGAGTCTTCAAGCATGGAGTTTGCT
>JBBPUC010000803.1:0-11452 GCA_038094375.1 Tubosaeta aff. heterosetosa
GGTGGCAATGTGCGATCATCCACTGCAGTCGTAAACTCTTGCACAACCATTGTATCGTCAGAGCTAGTAGTTTTGATAGACTCTAGCAGCTGAAGATCTGGGATCAGCGCATGGGGAAGTTTAATATTCATCCTGTCCCGAGCCAATGTCAGGGATGCCACGAGGTGAGCCATGACAAACCTACCCCTTCCTTCCCAGGTACTTGAACGTTGGTCCGTCCCTCTCGGAATGGAAACCAGTCACGTGCACAATGTCGCCGAGTCTATATCTCCACAAGCCCATCTTGGTTGTTAGGATTGGCTCGTAGTGCTTTCCCACTTCTACTTCCCACTGCGTCGGTAAATCGTTGAGCGGAAAATCCAGTGACGAGACGAAAACACAAATACTGACCGCTTGACAAATATTCTCACGCGTTTCGTCCTTGGAAACGTCCAGGAACTCGACAAAGTCAGGGCTGTCGAGCACAAATTCATCATAATTGGTTACGTCGTATGTAGAACCGATTAGGGTTTCTGTTGAGCCATATCCAAGACAATTGATGGAAACATTTGATCCACAGATGAACCGTATCTGGAAATTGTGCAGGGCAAGACGACTAAACTGAAAACACTGGTAACACACCTTTGGAAGGAGGGTGAAATATTGGCCACCACACCTCGTCACTATTTCGTTCACTCTTGGCCAAACACGAGAAATCCATCCTTCACGAGAGAATGGAGCGCCAATCTCAAGCAGCTCTGCTGCACGCTCGGGATCGGCGTAAAGCTGCGCCTGAAATTTTTGAGAAACAGTGTGCGCGTGTGCGGGCTATCAACTTGCCTGCAAATATTCACGAACATGTTCGATGCCCTCCAAATCGGGTAGAGATCCATCCCTGATACAGGATATGAACGTATCCCACTGCTCGTCAATGTGGCGGATGAGATCAACAAGATGTGTCGCGAGTGGTACATAGAAACGATCCACGTCTCTATGCGTAAGGAAGAAGAGACCATGAATCTTCAGGAAGGATGGGAGATGTGTAATGATGGTTGCTGCCCATGGGACGGCGTAGTATGGTACTAAGGCGAGGAACGTAAGTACGGAGAGCGGTGGATAGGAAAATGACACATACAAGCAAGGGACATCCGACTCTCGTCGTCGTCGATTTTCCACTGAAAGCATTGGCGCATGGATCCTCCCGTTACTATGCAAACGGGGATCCTTTGTACTACGTGACCGGACGTGTCTTCTATTTCCTTGACATGCTTAATTCCACAATGCACCACCGCGGCGAGCGGAGTTTTGCTGGACGAGTCATAGAATGGGCAGCGCGGCGCCGATGCACAATACTTGGGCAGCATCTTTGGTTTTTTTCCGGAGGTAGCACTGCTGTATGCGAAGTAAGCCGGGAAGCCAGGTGCAAACAGGTTTTCGACCTCTTCAATCTTGCATGGCTTGACGTTGAATCTATCCACAAACGGTTCGTAGGGGTCGTAAGTAGAGAGGGGAACATGTGCCAGGAAGTCCGCCAACAGCGTGGCGTCGACTTTGGTACCACCATGCGCCAAGACAGCGTTACGAAAGGCAGAGAGGATAGGTGCTTGCGTCGCGTATTGAGTACCAAAATTGTCTCTTATTATCTTGAGCAGCGTGCGGTTGGTTCGTTCCGCCAGTGTGGATGTTTGATGAGGGGTCGGAGAAGCGCCACCATTGACGATCGTGTTCACAGGGGTAGCCTCCACACACGAAACGACATCTAGACCAAGCGTGCAGTTGGCTCGCTCTGCTAGTGTGAATGTTTGATGAGGGGTTGGAGAAGCGTCACCATTGACGATCGTGTTTACAGGGGTAACCTCCATACACGAGAAAATATCTACAAAGCCATTAGTTCGCCGGATGGACGCTGGTTAAGCTGCTCACCTTTGCTCTCGTGGGGATGGTTCGGTGAAAAGAACACTTGGCTCCCCCCGTATTAAACCCCCGGAGCTGGTGCCGTGGGAACAAAATACGATGAGCAAGCGAGGAGCCATGCCGAGTTTCATCCGAATCTACTTGGCTCCAATAAACAATTCTTCCTGTCGAAAAGGGATTTCAGCACCTACTGAAGCCGGCCACGTAGCGCATACCCATTGAAAAACGCCTCTGTAGCCTCGGAGAACCGAGGTTGCGACCGCACAAGGCGTAAGCGCTTGGTGACATTCGGCAATAATATGATGGTAAAAGGCAGTTGCATGGTCACTGGACTCCACATCTGCAAGGTTTTGTAAACCGTGATGCCAGGTTTGTACTCATGTGGACGCCAATAAGCAGCCTCGCCTGCGATTCCTGGGCAGCAGATACCCAAAAGACAAGAGAACGTCCGAATTGTGAGGCGCGGGCTCAGCAGGCAACTGACGAGAAGAGAGCCAACAAAGGTTGGATAGAGAATCAGCTGTTGATGCGGTGATTACTTAAGGGTTACGGAACTTTGATTAGGAACAAGAATGGACAGTACACTTTGGATAACACCGCACTCATTCCTCTCCTTCATCCTCCCACTCGACGCTCTCCAGCGCCCGATCGCCCTCGTCATACAGCTGATCCAGACCAGTGAGCGCTTCGAGATATCCTGTCTCGTTGAACGCGCGGAGGAGTGTCGCGAACCCGCCATCCGCGTACGCGCGCAGAACGGCCTCGGAGCACCCCGTGCACCGGTCATAGGCCGCGCCCGTGATGAGGAGCGTGCGGAAGTCGGCGAGGAAGCCGCGGAGCTGGTGTGGGACGAGGCCGAGGACACTCGCCGTGTTGGCATTCGTATTCGAGGTTGTAGTGGTAGTAGTTTGTGATGGCGGAGGCGGCGCGTGAAGGCTGGTATCGTTAGATACTGTCTCGAAGAGAGGGAGACTTACCCTTGTGGGTGTTGTAGGAGGGAGACGAGTAGCTCCACAGCAGTCGAAGATGCGATCGAGGCTAGACCGGGTCGTGTGACAGTGCACATCTGATCAAGCGTCCGGTCCGTGAGGGACTAGGAATAAAAGGTAAGCAATCTGTTTCTCGCATATATGGGCGACTCACATCAGCGGGTGCAACGATGTCATTGCAGTAATAACACCCTAACCGTTGTGCATTTGCGTCAGGCGGGGTCGAGGTACGGGAGCCGTGCCGCATGACGAGGTAGGTATCAAATCCAAGGGCTGCGTTCAAAACAATCTACACGCACATTCATGTCGTTTTTCACCTGATCCCAAGCAATCAGACGTACCTTGCCTTTGGCCGCACCCAGCACGGTCGGGAGCCATCGACTCTCGCGTGAGTCCATGAGAAGGAACACAGCGTCGTGTTCATCGAATAGTTTCTCGAGTTGCTGTACGTCCTTCTGCGCCTGCGCGACAGATGCAGGGGGTATCGGATGCCCGGGCATGGGTATTGATATTTGATAGCCAGTTGCGTCCTACAGTCATGATCACTAATAAGTAGACGACATCAACAGATACAGCACGTACGATTCCGGGAAAGATCTTCTTGAGTCGCTCAGCTGCACAGACAGCTTTAGGCTTACCCCCGTTAAGGCAGTCTTCAAATTCGAACAAAGGTTGACGGACGGGGTTGGAGAAAGAAACGCGGCCCGAGTCAACCAAGGTGATCGTGCGGACACCCCAGCCCTAGCAAGGCTCATAAAGGAGAATGGGACACGGAAGAGCAACACGAACCATGAGTGTGCGGGCGACGTAGCACCCAAGCGTTCCCGCGCCGAGGAGCAAACATTTCGTCGAGGCAACCTTTTCGAGGTCGAGGGCAGGAAGGATGCGCCAGCGCATCAGCTTCAGGTTAAGATCGACAGCTTGGTCTGCGAGTCTGTGGCATGTATGAGTAGCGAGCGTGTGCTCGACAATGGGCATACCTCGTCGGGTCCATCATAGGTGCCAGGTCGGCCATGCGCGCACTGAGTTTGTTCGTCGTCGGATGACGCTCCCAGCCGAGCGCGGTGGGTTTGGTGGCGGGCTCACTGGTGCTTGGTCGCGACACGATGCCAAAACGGGACTTCCATGACTTGCCAGCGGGGAGGCGTTCGCTGTCGCGCCAGCAAAGAATGCTGAGGGATGTGGTATAAGATGGGTATAGGGCACAGAGGTAAGCGAGAAGGTTCCGAAGTGGCCAGCCTGGGTTCTCTGGCGACGCAGAAGGGTCTAGGACACCGATTATGGTCTGTGCAAGACACGGTTGGGATGAATCAGCAACGCAGGGGAAAGATGCCCACGGGTGAGTCATCGAGGCTGGCCTGGTCGATCGGGTGCACTTCCGCCCCATCGCCATTTAGCTTGACGACAAAGTATGGTTTTGTATCTGCGGAGAGCGCGTTGAAGATTGATGTAAGCTAATCCATCTGCGGATCAGATGGGTGTACAGATGAGCTGATGACTGCTACCTGATCGATGGTGAGATGATCCTCTGCAGACTTCCAACCGCTCTCTGCGATCTCCCAGGCAGGCTTGGCAACGAACGCGGGGAAAGCGAACCAGTAGTAGTATTGGTATTTCTTGAGATCAGCAAAAGTGATGAGTAGGAATTGGTTCAGTTTGGAAGCGTCTTTGTGTTCGACGATGCTCGTCCACATCTAGATGGGTTGGATGAGCTGCGAGCGGGATGATGTGGTGTGGGGCTACCTCGTCGGCGACTGCGTTGAACAGGCCAGCCTTATCAGCAGCCTTGAAGTCTTCGATGGTGTTGTAGTTCTTAAAGACGCCATGCGCGGATATCGACCAAGCTGGGGTGCTGTGGACGGTGAGCTGGTTTGATCGCTGACGATGAGACCCACGTTTGAGCTTCCTCGAACGCGCCTGCGCCGAGGGAGATGTTGCACCCCAGCGGGAGATCTTTGCCTGTTTCACGATCTCTGATGGTTCGACCGACCGAGTAGGTCGCTGTGAGCGGTATCGAGCTGTCTGATAGCTTGAGCACGTCGATCTTGAGTTTCGTGAGTTCGTGCCAGAAAGCGGGCTGAACGATGGACGCGAATGGGGCGAACTGGACGACGGGCATGATGGAGGCGAATAAGAAAGAGTTGCTATATTGATTGCTAGTACTACAACAAGCAACGTCAAGCCTTGGCTGTCTTTGCCAACGACTTGCGCACGACATCTCTCCTCGCCTTCTTCGCCAACATAATCTCGAACCGGCCAAAGTCGTTCAACGACCGCCGTTTTTGTATCGCAGCGCGTTTCTTTGCCCACGTCGAGTTTTCCCACTTGGCGACGGTGCCCTCCTTTTCGAGATATTTGCGGATGACGCCCGAGCGAGCACCACGGGGCAACTTGGTGAGGCAGAGGGGCGTGAGGGAGAGATGGCGGTAGGGAAAGGCTTGACGTGGCACGGAAGTGGTTGGGCCGTCGATTAAAGCCTAGAACGATATAAGTGGCGAGATGGGTACAACACTGGCACATACACGGTTGTGGTCAATGATTTCGGCAATGACAGCGATTTTTCCAGCAGATGGACCAGAGTTAAGGAGGACGACTATGATGGGTGAGTATGCAGCGATGAGGAAGGGAACCAGACAGACCTCGTCCGACCTCTACGAACCGTTGAAAGTTTGATTCCTATAAGTCGCGTCAGCACATCCAAGTACGACATTGAC
The DNA here is from genome assembly GCA_038094375.1 of Tubosaeta aff. heterosetosa. Taxonomy (NCBI): domain Eukaryota; kingdom Fungi; phylum Basidiomycota; class Agaricomycetes; order Boletales; family Boletaceae; genus Tubosaeta; species Tubosaeta aff. heterosetosa. The sequence goes on from JBBPUC010000803.1 coordinate 5,597, forward strand.
CATCCAGCCCCGGTTGAGTTGGTTCGATTCCAACTTGTACTCTGCATGGACGACGACGACAGCGAGGGCGACTTACAGACATGATTTGAGAATGCGAGGGTCAGCTCGACGGCGAGTGTTGTCTTTTGGTGTCGCGATGATGAGCGAGGCGGAGAACCAAACAAGGCATAACAATGAGGTAAACACGATGAGGTCAGCAAATGAGCTGCGAAATATTGTAGACACCAACACCGACACCGACAGCGGCGATGGACTCGACCGAGTCGTTTGCCCGCCTCGTTCACAGCGCCAACCCCGCCGCTGTTAATCGTTATCCACCGACAGCGACCACAACAACAACGACAACGATGGACCCCTTCTTTGACGACGACGACGATCTCCTCGATGCATCAAGTCTCGCTTTTCCGATGCGTTCACAAGAGAGCGGCCTCCCGCTTGCCGACGCTGCTGCACCGCCAGGAGGTCTTGGAAACTCGAGCGTTACTCTCACCCCTTCCGGACAACCACAGGGATGGTCGGAAGACCCATTCCAAGGCAGCGCGTCATTTCCCGGTCTACCAGCTACTTCGAAACCTCCCACACCACGCAAACGCAGGAAGTGGAAATGGCCTTGGGAGAAACCGGTCGTACTCACCGGAGAGCGTATAATTGCACTCAATAATCCGTTCATGAACGATGAGTTCCCAGACAACTTTGTCTCCACCAGCAAGTACAACCCTGTCACCTTTCTCCCAAAGTTTCTCAAGGGTAACCGGAATTGCATTTGCTTGGGCTATCCACTCATGCACCTATGCAGAACAATTCTCGAAATACGCCAACTTATTCTTCCTCTTCACCGCAGCCATACAACAAATACCGAATGTCTCCCCTACAAACCAGTACACTACCATCGTCCCACTCGCCATCGTCCTTGCCGCTTCTGGCTTCAAAGAAATACAAGAGGACCTCGTCAGTTCTTTTCACCCTCCCTTGATTCATTCTCATATCCCTATAGAAACGGCACCAATCCGACACCGAGCTCAACGCGCGTATCACGAAGGTACTCTCCCCTTCTTCAACATTTGAGCAACGCAAATGGAAAGACATCCGTGTCGGTGACGTCGTTCGCCTCGAGTCCAACGAATTCATTCCTGCAGATCTCATTCTTATCTCCTCATCCGAACCAGAAGGTCTCTGCTTCATCGAAACATCCAATCTCGACGGGTGCGCACACTCCCCATCCTGGTTTTCCCCACTCACATGCCCCCAGTGAAACCAATCTCAAAATTAAACAAGCTTCCCCATCTACCGCCGCTCTCACTGCACCATCCCTTGTTACGTCGCTACACGGTTCCCTCCGTTCAGAACAACCCAATAACTCTCTGTACACTTACGAAGGAACTCTGGAGCTCCTTTCCGACGCGGGCGTCCCTCGTCAGATCCCTCTCGGTCCAGACCAGATGCTCTTGCGCGGCGCTCAATTACGAAATACCCCATGGATTTATGGTATCGTCATCTTCACAGGACACGAAACGAAACTGATGCGGAACGCGACGTGAGTACCCCCTTATCTCCTTGACTGCGCATAACACTGCGTCATAGGGCTGCGCCGATCAAGAGGACCGCAGTAGAGAAGCAGGTCAACGTGCAAATCATATTTCTCTTCGTATTTCTCCTCGTATTATCTATCGGTTCTACAATTGGTGCGTGCATCAATACGGTGAGCACTTTGCCCACGTGTCACCACTGTCGTTCACCAGTAGTACCAGTGGTTTCTCTCTGGTTCACAATGGTACCTTTCCGAGCCCAATACGTTTTCGGGTAGAGGTCCGTCAACTACTCTGTCTTGCTTTTTTCGTTCTCACCTCACCCAAATTATCAACTAGCCAAGATGTTTGCAGAAGGTTTCGTGTAACTTGTTCGATGATCCAACTAGCTAATCTTGTTTGACAGACATTCTTACTTTCATCATTCTGTACAACAACTTGATCCCTATCTCCCTCATCGTTACGATGGAAGTCGTAAAATTCCAGCAAGCGGCGCTTATCAATTCGGACCTCGACATGTACCATGCACTTACGGATACCCCCGCCCTCTGTCGCACGTCGTCGCTCGTCGAAGAACTTGGACAGATCGAGTTTATATTCTCCGACAAGACCGGCACGTTGACGCGGAACGAGATGGAATTCAAGTGTGCAAGTATCGGCGGGGTCGTATATGCCGAAGAGGTAGACGAGGGTCGGAAAGAGAGCGCAGATCGGGACGGGGAGGGCCTTAGAGAGAGCTGGCGGACGTTTGACGATCTGAGACGACTGCTCGATGGGACATCGAACAAGGTGTCCAAAAACCCGTTCGAAGCGGACATGGCGGCGGAGGGCGGGGCGGTGCTGAGGGAGAGGGAGATTGCACACGAGTTTATGGCGCTCTTGGCGGTCTGCCACACAGTCATTCCAGAGGTGAGAGATGGAAAGACGCATTTTCAAGCAAGCAGTCCAGACGAGGCGGCACTCGTTGCAGGCGCTGAGCTGTTGGGTTACCAGTTCCACGTGCGTGTGGTTTTATCCTTGCTCTTCTTTTTTTAGTGACGGGTAGTAGACTCGAAAACCCAAGTCGGTCTTTATCAGCATCCTCGGACAGACGGTTGAGTACGAGGTTTTGAACGTGTGCGAGTTCAACTCGACGCGGAAACGTATGTCAACGGTCGTGCGTGCCCCGGACGGAAAGATCAAGTTGTACTGCAAAGGCGCTGATACTGTCATTCTGGAGCGGTTAGGCAAGCACCAACTGTTTACTGAGAAGACATTGTCACATCTCGAGGTTTGTTCTTTGCTTGTCCTCTTTTGATCCCTGACGAGAACATTGTGCAGGACTATGCCACTGAGGGTCTTCGGACGCTCTGTATTGCCTACCGAGAGATCCCCTCAGCTGAATACACCCAATGGGCCGGCATCTATGCGCAAGCCGCAGCGACGATCAATGGACGCGGGGAAGCGCTCGACCAAGCCGCAGAGTTGATCGAGAAAGATATGTTTCTACTTGGGGCAACGGCAATCGAGGATAAGTTGCAGGAAGGGGTGCCAGACACGATCCATACGCTGCAGATGGCGGGCATCAAGATTTGGGTGCTGACAGGTGATCGACAGGAGACCGCGATCAATATCGGAATGAGCTGTCGGTTGATTGGCGAGAGTATGAATTTAGTGCGTTGTTATGCGTCGGGTGCGGTTATGCGTTGGTGACGCTGGGGTAGGTAATCGTGAACGAAGGGACGGCACGGGAGACGGCCGAGTTTATCGAGAAGCGGTTGAGTGCGATCAAGAACCAAAAGATTACCGGCGAGCAGGAGGACTTGGCGTTGATCATTGGTGGGCCGTCGAGTTTTTCGAGTGATACCGGCTGACGGTACTGTAGATGGCAAGAGTCTGACATTTGCGCTCGAAAAGGAGGTGTCCAAGTCGTTTTTGGAGTTAGCCTTGATGTGCAAAGCGGTTATCTGCTGTGGGTCGGTTTGAATTTCGAGGGGGTTTTCTTGATTATTGCGCGGTAGGTCGGGTGTCACCGCTGCAAAAGGCGCTCGTGGTCAAGCTTGTCAAGAAGAACCAAAACTCGATCCTGCTCGCAATCGGGGACGGTGCGAATGATGTGAGTATGATCCAAGCAGCCCACGTTGGAGTGGGTATCTCGGGCGTTGAGGTGGGTGTTACGTTACTAGGTGTAGGCGACCGTGACGGTGAATTGTTTTCGTGATAGGGTCTCCAAGCAGCACGATCGGCCGATATTGCCATCTCGCAGTTCCGCTACCTGAAAAAGTTGTTACTCGTGCATGGCGCGTGGAGTTACCAACGGTTATCCAAGCTCATTCTCTGTACGTCCTTGAGGTACAATTTCCATTTGGTCTTTGTGACAAGACTCTAGATTCTTTTTACAAGAATATTACACTCTACATGACGCAGTTTTGGGTATGCCTCTTGTGACACAAAATTCATTCTCGCTAACGCTCCGACAGTATTCCTTTTTCAACAACTTCTCGGGCCAGATTGCCTACGAATCTTGGACGATCTCGTTTTACAATGTCCTCTTTACTGTCCTTCCGCCACTTGTCATTGGCATCTTTGACCAGTTTGTGTCAGCGCGGATGTTGGATCGGTATCCACAGTTGTATTCGCTCGGACAGCGTAACATATTCTTCACCAAGACGGCATTTTGGTTGTGGATCGCCAATGCACTATACCATAGTCTGGTGCGTGTATCCGTCTCCTTCAGTTGATGATAATGATGCGACGTGCCTTGTAGATCCTGTTTGGGTTTTCAGTCATTCTTTTTTGGGGTGATTTGAAGCAGGCAACGGGGTTGGATTCGGGGCATTGGTTTTGGGGTACGGCGTTATATCTCGCTGTACTGTTGACCGTGCTTGGCAAGGCTGCATTGATCTCAGAGTGCGTTTCCCCTTGATGTATGTGTTATTTGCTGACACACCGATAGCCTGTGGACTAAATACACCGTGGCTGCAATCCCAGGTTCCTTTGTGTTCACGATGGTCTTTCTACCGCTGTATGCCCTCGTGGCCCCTGCGCTTGGTTTCTCGACCGAATACCAGGGCCTAGTCCCTCGTCTGTGGACGGACGCGGTGTTTTACTTCATGCTCTTACTCCTGCCGGTCGTATGTCTCGCGCGGGACGTGGCATGGAAATACTATCGGCGGACGTACCTTCCTCTTTCCTACCACGTCGCGCAGGAGCTACAAAAGTACCACATCCCGGACTACCGGCCCCGACAGGCACAGTTTCAGAAGGCAATCAAAAAGGTCCGGGCAGTGCAGCGGATGCGGCGATCGCGCGGGTTTGCGTTTAGCCAAACGGAAGGTGGGGCGGGGGCTGGGGGAGGTGCGGGACGATTGGATCAGACGCGGGTGATCCGGGCGTACGATACGTCTGGGCGGGGCAAGCCATCGGGATACTGAACCTAGAGCTGTATTGCGTATCTTACACACTTAGTACTTTTTTCACATTTTACCAAAACATGCGAGCTGTCTAATTCAAGTGTGATTGTGCGTTATGAGAGGCAGGGGGTACACTCGAAGCAGTGGATGGGAGCTTGGAGTACCAGCACCATTCAATGTTAGACTCTTTCAAGTACTCATCTCTCGCGGATGAGGATTTGTATGACATCACTAATATAAACGATACCTTTGCCTCAGGCTGTTACACGAAAATTCAACTAGTGGGGAACTGACAGCGCTGAACCAAGAAAAAGATATTGCAGAAACTGCTCTCCAAAACCCATACTCAAAGTAGATGATGTAGACGCTGTACAGATTTCACGCCTATCTACCAAGAGCCATGCTGTTCCGGCCGGGCTAGATTAATATGTCACTCGAAGCTTGGGGAGAAAAACATACCGCTTCAAACCAGCATAGTCACCGTTCCAGACGTCGGCATCACCGGGGTTCGGGCCCTTGTCAGCATACTGCCAGAAGGAGGCATATTTCCATCCTGCCGGGAGAGGGCCAATTTCAGCAGCCCAGTGGGCCAACCACAATGGGTTGTATGCTCCGAATCCCGCATAATTTCCAGTGCACTGGATCCACCAAGACGTAGTAGTATAAATGACTACCAGAGTTCCGTTAGCAAGCCGTGGCCAATATCAGTCAAAGTACGGGTTACCCGGGTAGCTTTTCAAGAACAGAGGCAAGGCGCAACCATTGGTTAAACCAGCGTGTCAAAATTGAATAAAAGTGTCATTACCGCCCCGTTTTCGAGTGATATGTATCAGAGAAATCTCTGATCCACGAGACCATGGCGGAAGCCGACAAGCCAGAGCACGAGCCTACCTAGGAATCAGCTTTCGTCACCTGCAAGGATAGCAGCGACAAACCCT
>JBBPUC010000804.1:0-11433 GCA_038094375.1 Tubosaeta aff. heterosetosa
GTCAAAGTTAGAACGACCCAACACCTGAACCTGTAACTTCACTTCGCCTTGTCCGAAGTCAAGTCCGAGATTCTCCAGTACTCCAACCGTAGTATCCACGCTTGTATTGGCGGAGGACATGCGCATAACATGGTCTGACTGGATTGGTAAACAGAGGTCCTCCCAGATTCACTTTGGCATAGCAACAATCTCGGAACCAGAATCTAAAACATACATGATGGTCCGGTCGCTACCTCTGATCTTGGCCTCGATGGCCCGTAAAGGAAGGTTATGGTGTGCGACGATAAGTCTGTCATCATTCCAGAGTATCCGATCTGCAAACTCCTCGAGAGATGGTGCAGGGTCTTGTCTGGCCAGCTCATTGACTTGGGCATAATGCGTAGATGCCGAGGTGTTTGACACACGCTTTACTGTCGTGAGGTCTCGGAACTGTTTCTGGAAATCCAGAGCGACAGCAAAGAGGTCCTTAACTGGAACGGGAATACTGGTGTCTAATACACACTCAAGTACTCTTTTGGGAGCAGAATTGTCTTCGAGAGGGAACAAGTACTTGTATTGCAAGGTAGAAATAGAGTTGGTAATCGGAGGGGGACGAGTCAGGTTGGTGCTGATCGGATTAACGACGGGAGATGTGGGCTTGGATGGTCCAGCCGGAGCGGGAGCGGACTGAGTAGAATGAGTCGGAGGTGTTCTAGAGGATGACGAAGTATTCTGTAATTCCGGAGATAAGACTTCCTCCGTGATAGTAGGCACTCAGGTCTCCGATCTCTTGTGAGGTGGTACCTGAACTCCATCAAAGTGGACGTGTTTCCCCTTTGGGTCCTGGCCTTATCTGCTTGGAAGTTAGCCCATGCCTGAGCTAAGTATGGCTGAAAATCATTGTCAGTAACAACAGGAGAGTGATCACTTTCCATCTCTACTTCAGTGGTCATGAATATGGAGGGATCTATATCAAGGATAGCCGCGGTATCCAGATATGTAGCGGACAGGATTCCGGTGGTGATATGCATTACCGGAGTAGCCAAGGGAGTGGAAGCCTGCAAGGGTTGACCAAGACTCCGATCAATCGCATCCTTGATACAACGACCACCCGGAACACGTGGAATTTCTGATCCATCCGGCATATAGAGTCTGCCATCATTACCACGGATGACTTTGCCAGTGTTGATATATTCCATACAGACCTGACAGGTGCGCATGAAGTGTCCAGGTCCTGCACAAAATTTACAAACTAGTTGCAGACGCGCGGACATGTTGGATTCCGCTTTCATAGACGGTCTGGACGAGTATGTTGGTTGCAGAATAGGCTGAGGTACGATGGGTACATGAGTTGGTTGGAATGCGGGTTGAGGACGGGGCGCGGTGGATGATGCGGTGCTCGGTGCAGCAATGGAAGTGAGTGCAGTGCAGAGTGTGGATCTGGAGAGGAGAAATTTGGAAGCGGCAACAACATCCTCAATCGGATATGGATCATCCAGATGAAGGTCCAGTTCAATGATGGATAATCGATGACGGATTTGGTCCTGAAGCAAGGCCGGAAATCCGAGCAGGAAGAACGCATCCCAATCTAGGGTGGACAACTTCCGGTTATTGACGAGGCCGGCAGCTACCTTTTGGAACTTCCGGCTATATTCGCCGAGATCGTCCTGGTTATGCATTTGCTTCTTTTGGTAATCATTGACTAAATATTGAAGATCAGCGTGACAATACCAGTCAATACCTTCACATCCTGGATACAATCGCTTGACAGCGACACAAAAATCTTTCCAATTTGCTGGAACGTCAGTAGACTCCGGAAGCATCTCCCAAACCTTGGCTTCCTCTAAATCCGCATACTGGATAGCAGCCTTAATCTTTCCGGCAGCATCGAGGTTACTGTGAACCCCTAAGAAGTCGATATCCTCGAGATAGCAAGGAAGTTGGGACGGAGTCTTCCCATCGAATTTTAGAGCATTAGGAGTGCCACAAAGAGGCATATAGAACTGTTGTTGTGCCATTGGTGCTGCGTTTTGGACCGGAGGTATCGGAGGTAACTGTGGAGGGTAAGTGGGTAAATGAACAGGAAGTACAACCGGATTGAGTGGATGAGAAACCGGATTGAAAGTCGTTAAGGAAAGCGGAACGTGAGAGGCTATGGGAGGTAAGTACGAGGTTTCAGGAAAAGGAAGAGGTGTGATAAGAGAAGTATCAGGATATTCAGTAGGTTCAAGCAGGAACTGAAGGAGTGGTGAAGGTGAACGACTAGGAGGCTCGGATTGAGCAGACGAGGATTCAAGCAGAGTCAAAGGAGAAAGCGGAACACTATCAAGAGAATTTGGAATTGGTGTAGAAGGACAAGGGGTAGATGTTATGAATCCGCCCGGGATGAACGGTATTCCTGATGGTGTGGAGGAGAGACTGATGCGGAAGTGATGAGCTCTTTCCGGAGTTACCGGAATGAAGAAATCGGAGTCCTGAGATATGTTTAGTCCTCAAAAGTAAGAGAGGAGATCGTCAAGCTCGATGCGCTGAGGCGTGGGTTGGAGCGACCTTCTTGCAGACCAAGAAGAACCCCTCGCAGTGGGCTCCAGTTGTAAAGTAGATAATATGTGTGGGGTGTGAGAAAGTCTCGTCCCAAGGGGTTCGTAGTTAGGTTTGGCAATGAGAAGGGGTGGCTCGACGACACTCAGCACAAGGAGGGATCAATCCGATGTAAAAACCAGACTGAGAAGAGTAGAGACGAGGAATCTGGTCTGACGAAACCGGATAGACGAAGACAGACAATGAGGACAATGATGAGATCGAGAATAGGACAAATCTCCGAGTAAGAGAGAGATCCAGAGATAGATATCTTTTCAATCACAAGGTACAAGGCTTTATAGTCCAGGTATTTTCCCAGGACTGTCAAAGTATGTCAAAGTGGAGTGATCTGAAACAGGAACACCTTTCTGCACCATCAATAACCAAGACGATCAAACTAAATCAAAACAGAGAAAGATAAGTATGACAGAGAGATGAAACATAAGAAAACAAGAAATAAATCATGAATAAGACGTCCGATCCGGATACTTCATCGGACTGAGCGGACTCTCTGGATACCAACAATCCAAACCGGATTCCTCCTGGATCAACATGGATAGACACGGGACACAAAGGAAGGTCTTGAGCGACAGATGGCGTTACCAAGAATACCTGTAAAATGTCTCCTACAAACGTAGAAAGCCTCGAGCTCCTACATCCGCAGGGTACTTGAATGCTGACTGTCCACAGTCAGTCACGTGACTCAGTTGAGTGTGGACCTTTAAACGTGAAAATTGGATCTGCTCGGGTATTTAAGACGTGGTTTCCGTTCCACAACCACAACCACCACAACTTCTCTTCTCATCACCCACCATGTCGACTAACTCAGCTGCGTTCGACGAGCTCATCCAGTACGCGTCGACCACCTTCAATCTGTCGCCGATCACCATTGCGGCCGCGAACCTTGAAGGCGCATGCAACATTGTCCGAGACCTCGTGGACTGCGTCCCGTACGACAAAGAGGAGTTGCAGGAGGACCAAGGGATATGGATTGGGAGGTGGGACTCAGCCTTGGTACATGGTTACTTTTTGCGGTCTAGCTGTTTACTAACGTCGCGTGTAGGAACAACTTTGTGGGTGTCTCGAGGCTGCCGGCAAGCACGGTCTCGAGTGTCGGATCGACCTGAAGATGCTCATGGCAATGCGAAACAGCAACGAGCTGTACAACAAGTGGACGGAAGCCAGGAAGGAGAAGGAGAGGCAAGAGCCTGATGAGGTGCAAGCCAGACCATCAGGAACGATGAACATGGATGACGGGAAGGCAGGTCCGGAACCAGAAGTGGAGCCGGTAGGAGCGAGCATGGTGGATAGGACGGTGAGGGCAACGCGGAACAAGGTACGTCGCAAAAGCTATCAGATTTGACTCGGTGCTGATGGATTGCACTAGCGTGCACGTCCGGTTGTTTACGATGACGACGAAGAGGAAGAGGAAGAGGCGCCGCGCCCGACGAAGGTGATAGTGGTCGCACCACTTCCAAGCACCAGCTTGGCTCCGTGCGGCCAATGCGTCAAGAGGCACATCGTGTGTGTCGGTCAAGCTAACCGGGTCTGCGGTCCATGCACCCGGCAGAAGATGAAGTGTGACCGGTCAAAGGGTCGCGGAAAGGTGGGGAAGAAGGTGGGAGAAGAGGCAATGGTGGGCAAGGGCAAAGGCAAGGCCCCAGGTGCGTGTGCCCGCAGGCTACCTAAACGCGGACTAACCGGATTGACAGAAGACGCGGTTTCTGGACACAGGCGTCCGAAGCCGCTCCTAAATCTGCCGAAGAACGTATTCACCAACGACTCGGACGAGGCAGAAGAAGAAGCCCCAGAGGACGATGACGATGTCGTGGAGATTGTCACAAAGAAATCGATCGGTCCTGCGCACGGACGCCCCTCACCTGACGACCGGATTGAGGCCGCATTGAACGAACTCGAGAGTAAGGTTCTCGCCTCACAAGCCGCCCTTAAGAAGAAGATGGCAGACTTAGGAAAGCTGTCGATGGAGCTGGGTGGTCAGATCGACCAGATCGACGAGATCCGGAAGGCCATGCACACCCATAAGTAGTCCGCGTTGTAGATAGTTTGCTGTATTAGTGATATCCCTATCTGTCGTAATCCAAGTGTGTCCGTGTCCGAATCCGTGTGACCCCTAAGTAAAAGAAAAGACAAATTAAGCTAATAAAAACGAGTTGAAGAGAAATGCAAAGAAAACGACACCAGATTTGTGAGATACCACTCAACTTGTGTTCCTCATTCAACTTCCTAGATGTCTACGCCTATCCGGACATCACGTGTCCAAAACCAGATTCAAATGGATAAGAAGAAAGTTAGTCTGGATCAAATGTACGTTTGTTCAGCAACGCGTTCGAATGAATATCTAAGTAACGAGTCGTAGGTCGGAGCAGATAAGAGAGAAAAATGTGACTGTCCTAATCATAGAAATGTTTGATGTTTTTGTGTTTTGTGTTTTATGACTGTTCGGATGTTATGTTCGAGACACCAGACTAATCCCGGGATGAAAGAGAGATCTCCAGACGAAATCTGGGATGGAATTCTAAACATAAAATGACTTTTGTTTTGTTGTGAGCTAGTCATATGAGACTGCTCCTTCATTTTCCTCAACTTCGTACTCCCCATCTTCCTCAGCTCCAAACTCATCGAGCTCTAAATTGGTCAAACTAGTCAAATCCGTTACCAGAATTGACAACTTCCCCCTTGGATGATACGGAAGAAGACAAAACGCAGCATAATGCAGCTTAGAAATTGCGCCGTCCAACTCAGCTAGCAGATACGATCCTCTAGTAGTCCTGCGAAGAACCACCATTGGACTGAGATAGCATGGCTTTGTCTTCCGGTTCAACTCTTTTTCGATCCAGGTATTCTGGACCAAAACGAGGTCTTCCAGATCGAATGCTTGTTCTCGGATATGGTTTTTGAAGTGCACCTCGAAGTGTTTGATAGACGCAAATCGTGATTGTCAAATGCGCTCGCGCATGGATTTGATGTCGTCCTGGCGCTTTTGGAGTTGTGAAGCACGCCAAGCTATGAGATTGGATCTAGAGAAACCTTCAGCATCAGGAGCAGGAAGAAGAAAGGTTGTCTCTGCGAGGTCAAATGGAAATAGGGGCTCAACACCGTGCACCATGAAGTATGGTGACAGTCCGGTCGATTTCAGGATCGTAATACACTCTGCCCAAAAAACAGAGTGGGCGGTAAGAGGCCAGCGAACCTCTCCCCCCTGGATACTTTTGATGATGGACTCCCGGACATCAAGATGATGCTGTTCGACCACTCCGTTAGCTTGTGAGTTGTAGGGAGATATTCAGATATGGTGGATACCATACCGGTCGGATAGAACATCCAAAGCCTGTACGAAGGGAGAACTGTTATCAGTAACAATTTGAGCAACTGCACCCCAGCGACAGAGGATATTCTCAAAATTGAAAGATGCGATGGCAGATGCGTTCTCGGAACGAAGCATCCGCCATTCCGGATATGCTGTGAGAGCACAACGAGCTTGGACGATAAAGCAATAGCCTCCGGAGCGGGGCATCACCATGGTGTTGATATGGACTTTGTGGAACAGTCCTCCGACAAACGGAACAGTGGGCGGAATGTGAAGCTTTTGTGTCTGGCAGATCTGACATTCGTGACAGGTCTGGATGTACCACTTGACATCGTCCACCAGCATGAGCCACCAGAACCGGATAAGTAGACGTGACCGGACTGAGAACACACCTTTGTGTCCGAGGTCATCGTGTGCCTCCCTGATAAGACCGTAACGGCGATTGGCGGGTGGTACTAGCTGATGGCGGCCATGCGGCTCACGACGGTACAGAGATCCGTGAAGGACGAAGAAACAGGTCGTGGAGTTAATGAAGGAGGTGAAGCTGGCATCGTCGAGATCTGGAGGACGGGTGCAGGTCTCTAGGAATAGATGAATGCGAGTGATGCAGTTTTCTTTGGCGAGCGTTTTCGGAGAACGCAGAATGACCAGAAATGAATCCGAGTCTGGTTCCGCATTAAATAGCACAGATAGAATAGGAGGAGACAGTTGATACCTAGAGAAGTGAGCGGTATTCCACAGAGAACTGATGCGGTCATTGAGTAGGTGTATCGAGAAAGAGTATGCGTCATCCAACCAATCCTCGAAATTGTCGTTCTTGATCGGATCGTCATCGGAAGGTGGACGACGTGAGAGTCCATCTGCCCCGGTATAACAGGTAGCAGGGACATGAACGAGGTGGAAGGTAAACAAAAGGATACCAGCAATCCAACAGTTGATCATTGTGTTTGGTTGGAGATCCAGATTGTTGATCATGCCTTTGATGTATTTGGCATCCATTTTGACTGTAAAGTTAGCGATTCCAAACACAAAAATCCGGACTGCGTGGAGTGCTCGGAATAGTCTGTACAACTCGAGTTTAGCCTAAGAGTAACGGCTCTTGATTTCGTTCAAGCTAATGGAACCGAAACGATTCAGATATCGCTTTGCGTCATCTCCGTCCTGAGATAGGATATATCCAACTGCAATGACCGAAGTGTCAACAGCAAGGATAACCTCATGTCCGGATTCGTAATCCAAGCGACACAAAGCCGTAGAGTGACAGATAGCGTCCTTGAGACATGAAAAAGCGAGTTGTTGTTCCTCACCCCATTCAAATGGAGTACCCTTCCGCGTCAGATTGACAAGCGGACGAGCAATGGTTGCGAAATTTTGGATAAAGATACGAAGGACACCACACATACTGAGGAATCCACAGACTTGGGTAAGGTTTTGGCACTCGGGCCAGTCCCGGACTTTCTGGACCTTGTTCTCGTGCGGAATACAACCCTCGAAGGTACACTTGTGTCCGACGACAGTCACATCCGGTGCTGCAAGCATGAACTTTTTGGCGGATACGGTAGCACCGATGTTCTGTAAACGCTGAAGAATACAATGGACGACCAGGAGATGCTCCCAAATAAAGTGTCGGATTCCCGGATTATTGGGAATAGTCTTGTAAGAACCGTCCAGATGTTGATAGCAAGTGGTTACGGACTTAACTGGGAGGTCGTTGATAAATGGATAAGTGTGATTAGGAATCTCATCCTGAAGAACAAATGCCATGTCCGCTTGATAGATCTGGACTGCGTTTGTATATCCCATGGGTACAGTAGTAAGGCGGTGCGGACCCATCGGACTGTTGAATGTGGTGAGGTTGCGAGAGTCCAGATGGAGAGGACATTGGTCGTATCCGGCGAACAAGTCCATCATTCCGTAGACCGTGTATCTGCTGAAGGATTCCACGAAATGTTCGACAAATGGGGGGGTAGATGAGTCCCGGATCGTAACACTGTTAAGGGGCTGGAGATCGTGAACGAGGCGAAGTGTTTTGCCATCCTGCTTTAGTACGTAGAACCAGCGAGAACGATAGGCAGCGGTGGATGGCTCATAGACTCCGGACGCAATTCGGTCTTTGATAATTTGGATAGCTTCGTTCCACATACCCGGAGGAACAGGGATGTTACGGAGAATCCACGGAGTATGCGGAACTGTTGGGATTTTTATGGGAGGGAAGTAATGCTCGTTGAGACGACCTCGCTCGGTAGGAACCTAAGTGAACGCCATCTTGTGGTCATGGATTAACCAGCGAAGGAGTTTCACTTCGTCAGGCCAGAGCCAGTTTGCAGGGTCAAGATCTAATTTGTTAGCACATTCTTGTGTAAAGCGAAGTCCAGGAGTAAAATCAGGAGGACAAGGAGGTAATGGATTAAGTCCAGAGAGAGGATCTTCCGGAAGAGAATGAGTAATCCGGAATTCCACATCAGTAGGAGCAATAATGGAGCGAACTTTCTTGGCTACCGGTTTGTAGGCCAAGGAGTGAGACATAATATCATAGGAATAAACAGATGTAAGGGCAGATAAGGACTCTGGACTGAAAATAGACTGAGTCGAAGACAAGAAAGGATAGTCCGGAGAAGGCGGAATAGGACCGATAGAAAGCGGTGGAAGACGCAGACGAGAAGGAGACACAAGCAGAGATAGAACGCATGATTGCATGTGTAAATGCAGATTTTCAACTGAAACGGATTTGTTACTGGACTCTCTCTGACTGAGAAGCGGATCATCAATGTCTAAAAACCCATCTCAACCATGGACTGATGGCTGTTGCACTGCTTCTTTTCACGGCAACGAGGACATCCTTTGGACCAAGGACGGGTAGGAAGCGTATATTGCTTGCCGGTATTCAGATCACGGAGTGTGATAGTCTGCGAACCGTCAGGGAAATCTTCGGTATTAGCACTCATGAGACAATGGAATGGACGACCAAGCAAAAGGTCAAAGTTAGAACGACCCAACACCTGAACCTGTAACTTCACTTCGCCTTGTCCGAAGTCAAGTCCGAGGTTCTCCAGTACTCCAACCGTAGTATCCATGCTTGTATTGGCAGAGGACATGCGCATAACATGATCCGATCGGATTGGTAATCCGAGATCCTCCCAGATTCGCTTTGGCATAGCGACAATCTCGGAACCGGAATCTAAAACACACATGATGGTCCGGTCACTACCTACGATCTTGGCCTCGATGGCCCATAAGGGAAGATTATGGTGTGCGATGATAAGTCCGTCATCATTCCAGAGTATCCGATCTGCAAACTCCTTGAGAGATGGTGCAGGGTCTCATCCGGCCAACTCATTGACTTGGGCATAATGCGTAGATGCTGAGGTGTTTGACACACGCTTCACTGTCATGAGGTCTCAGAACTGTTTCTGGAAATCCGGAGCGACGGCGAAGAGGTCCTTAACCGGAACAGGAATACTGGTGTCTAATACACGCTCAAGTACTCTTTTGGGAGCGGAATCGTCTTTGAGAGGGAACGAGTACTTGTATTGCGAGGTAGGAATAGAGTTGGTAATCGGAGGGGGACGAGTCGGGTTGGCGCTGATCGGATTAACGATGGGAGGTGTGGGCTTGGACGGTCCAGCCGGAGCAGGAGCGGACTGAGTAGAATGAGTCGAAGGTGTTCTAGAGGATGACGATGTATTCTGTAATTCCGGAGATAAGACTTCCTCTGTGATAGTAGGCACTCTGGTTTCCGATCTCTTGCAAGGTGGCACCTGAACTCCGTCAAAGCGGACACGTTTCCCCTTTGGGTCCTTGGCCTTATCCGCCTGGAAGTTAGCCCATGCCTGAGCTAAGTATGGCTGAAAATCATCGTCAACAACAGGAGTGTGATTACTTTCCATCTCTACTTCAGTGGTCATGAAGGCGGAAGTATCTATGTCCAGGATAGCCGCAGTATCCAGATACACAGCAGACAGAATTCCGGTGGTGATATGCGTTACCAGAGTAGCCAAAGAAGTGGAAGCCTGCAAGGATTGACTGAGACTCCAGTCAATTGCATCCTTGATACAACGACTACCCGGAACACGCGGAATCTCCGATCCGTCCGGCATAGAGTCTGCCATTGTTCCCACAGATGACATTGCCAGTGTTGATATATTCTATACAGACCTGACAGGCACGCATGAAGTGTCCGGGTCCTGCGCAAAATTTACAAACTAGTTGCGGACGCGCGGACATGTTGGATTCCGCTTTCATAGACGGTCCGGATGAGTATGTCAGTTGCGGAATAGGCTGAGGTACGATGGGTACATGAGTCAGTTGGAATGCGGGTTGAGGACGGGGCGCGGTGGATGATGCGGTGCTTGGTGCAGCAGCAGAAGCGAGTGCGGTGCGGAGTGCGGATCCGGAGAGGAGAAATTTGGCAGCGGCAACAACATCCTCAATCGGATATGGATTGTCCGGATGAAGGTCCGGTTCAATGATAGATAATCGATGATGGATTCGGTCCTGAAGCAAGGCTGGAAATCCAAGCAGGAAGAACGCATCCCGATCTAGGGTGGACAACTTCCGGTTATTGATGAGGCCAGCAGCTACCTTTTGGAACTTCCGGCTATATTCGCCGAGATCGTCCTAGTTATGCATTTGCTTCTTTTGGTAATCATCGACTAAATATTGAAGATCAGCGCGACAATACTGGTCAATACCTTCACATCCCGGATACAATCACTTGACAGCAACACAAAAATCTTTCCAGTTCACAGGAACGTCAGTAGACTCCGCAAGCGTCTCCCAAACCTTGGCTTCATCTAAATCCGCATACCAGATAGCAGCTTTAATCTTTCCGGCAGCATCGAGGTTACCATGAACCCCTAGGAAGTTGATATCCTCGAGATAGCGAGGAAGCTGAGACGGAGTCTTCCCATCGAATTTTGGAGTGTTGGGAGTGCCACGAAGAGGCATATAGAACTGTTGTTGTACCATTGGTGCTGCATTTTGGACCAGTGGTATCGGAGGTAACTGTGGAGGGTAAGCGGGTAAATGAACAGGAAGTACAACTGGATTGAGCAGATAAGAAACCGGATTGAAAGTCGGTAAGGAAAGCGGAATATGAGAGACTGCGAGAGGTAGATATGAGGTTTTGAGAAAAGGAAGACGTGTGGTAAGGGATGTATCAGGATATTCAGTAGGTTCAAGCAGGAACTGAAGGGGTGGTGAAGGTGAACGGCTAGGAGGTTCAGATTGAGCAAACGAAGATTCAAGCGGAGTCAAAGGGGAAAGCGGAATACTATCAAGAGAATTCGGAATTGGTGTGGAAGGACGAGGAGTAGACATTATGAATCCGCCCGGGATGAACGGTATTCCTGACGGTGTGGAGGAGAGACTGATGCGGAAGTGACGAGCTCTTTCCGGAGTTACCGGAACGAAGAAGTCGGAGTCCTGAGATATGTTTAGTCCTCGAAAGTAAGAGACGAGATCGTCTAGCTCGATGCGCTGAGGTGTGGGTCGGAGCGACCTTCTTGCAGACCAAGAAGAACCCCTCGCGGTGGGCTCCAGTTGTA
>JBBPUC010000805.1:0-11425 GCA_038094375.1 Tubosaeta aff. heterosetosa
CTCCGAACTCCTAAGGGCCCGAACCTACGCAAGGGCGCGACACATAAGTCCTGCGCCAAGGCCCACCAACTCCGAACTCCTGCCCCCCTAGGACTTACTCCGGAGCACCGGAGAACCGGACTTAACAGCCCCGCTTTGTTTTCCTTTTCTGTTCACTCGTTTTTGCAGACTCTGGTTCATTCACATTATCTACGGTACACTACTCCTGATCCATCTCTGACGAGCCAGCCTCGCTCAATTCCTCCAACTCTGCTGCAGCCTCCTCCGCCTCACCCTCCTCTGGCTCTGAATTGCTTGAGTCTGTGCCTCCGAATGCCTGTTGCGTCAGAACGTTGACCAGGCCATGCATCCAGTAGTTATGCATGCTGAGACGGTTATTCGTCTCCTCCAGGGCGTGCTGAACTCTGTTGATCACCCTCGTCATGTTCCAAAAGGCTTCGGACCAATCCACCTCCGCTCCTCCACCTCCACTTGGCCCCGCTGCATCCTCTGTCTCCACCCGCTTCGTCTTCCTCTTCTTCTTCAGCTCCTCCGCATCGTCATCCACTCCCCTCTTCCTCCGCTCCGGTCTCGGTTCCTCGTCGGGTCGCATGCACCTCCATCATGCATCGATGCAAGGCTGGCACGACCTCGCCTTTCCCGCTCCGGCCTCGCACTCCAAGCCCCTCTGTGTACACCTCTCGCATGGCTCGCACTCCCGACATATCACCGCCCTCCGTTCCCCTTGTCTCCGTGCTGCTGCTCCGCAATCTCCTCCACCTATGGACGATCAACTCCGAACCATCTTAGATGAAGAAGACTTACCCTTCGTTTTGCTGCTTCTTCCACAGCCTGGCACTCTTCCACTTCTCTCCGTGTGGTCTCCGCTGCTTCCTCCGCCATCCTCTTCTCCTGTTCCTCGGCCTTGCACTTCTCTTCCTCAGCCTTCCATTTCTCTTCCTCAGCCTTCCGCTTTGCCTCTTCCTCTGCTCTCTCTGCTTCTTCTTCCGCTTTCCTTCACACCTCCTCCTTCTTCGCCTTCGCCCGTTGCTTCTGCTCCATATACTTCGCGTCCGCGAGCTCGTCGTCGTTGTCGCCACATTCGATGAGCTGGGCGTCGTCCCATTCAGTGATCTTCAGGATTTCGGACATCATGCAGAAGATGGTGGTAGTATGAGAACAAGAGGTATTTTTTGCGCTCCGGCTTTTATGCACACATCCGTCCACCTTTCGGACTCCGCTTCTCCGCTTTGTGTGCTAAGGCCTTTGAGGGGGATACTGTCATATACCGTTCCAACTCTGGAACTCCACACCAACTCCACCCCAACTCTGGAGTTATCTCCACCATTCGCATGCATGTGACATCCAGACCCACATGACCTTTCCCTATTTAGTTATCTTTGTTCTCTGATTGGCTGTGCCTGATTACTTTACTTAGTCATCATTCCTAGATGTGCAGTCCGGCATGTCTCACTCCCGGTGCACAGCTCCAGCTTCCTCCTTTCCCATCTTACTCATTCAACATTCCACAGCCACTCTGTTAGTAATGCGATACAACTCTGGTAGTATAAATATCGTAGTCACTTCACTGTCATTCCTTAGTCTGAATATCAACTTGGATAACTCCTGTCTCCACTCCACTCCACTCCATTCCACTGCACTCCTCCTCCTCCTCCACTCCCGAAGAGTCAGACCTATGTAAGGCATGACACATAAGTCCTGCACCAAGACTCACCACTCCGCTCTGCTACTCCGCTCTGCTACTCTGCTCCGACCCTTCATTCCCTTGGACCGTCACTCTGGAAGACAGGAGTGACTGATCTTAACAGTCATCCATCTCAATCTTCAGATCGGTTGACAATTATAGCTATGAACTGTGGTGTCCACAGCATCTTGCCAGAAGATTCTTTGTTAAGATCGGTCACTCCTGTCTTCCGGAGTGATGGTCCAAGGGAACGAAGGGTCAGAGCAGAGTAGCAGAGCGGCATGGTGAGTCTTGGCACAGGACTTATGTGTCGCGCCTTGTGTAGGTTTGACTCTTAGGAGTGGAGTAGGAGTAGGAGTGGAGTGTAGTGGAGTGGAGACAAGAGTTATCCAAGTTGATATTCAGACTAAGGAATGACAGTGAAGTAACTACAATATTTATACTACTGGAGTTGTATCACATTACTAACGGAGTGGCTGCGGAACGTTCTGAATGAGTAAGATGGGAAGGGAGAAAGCCGGAGCTGTGCACCAGGAGTGAGACATGCTAGAGTGTGCATCTAGAAATGATGACTAAGTAAATAATCAGGCACAGCCAATCAGAGAACAAAGATAACTAAATAGGGAAGGGTTATGTGGGTCCGGATGTCACATGCGCGTGAACGGTGGAGATAACTCTAGAGTTAGGGTGGAGTTTGGGTGGAATGGCATATGACAGACATGCATGATGTAGCATTGCATTAGCTTTCTCAAGCAATGTGTGATTAAATTGCTCAGCTCTCCCATTTTGTTGGGGTTCTCTGGCTATACTCTGTTGGTGTTTAATACCATGTGAAGTGAGGAATGATTGGAACTGGTGTCCAGTATATTCCCCCCCTTGATGTTAAGACCAGTTCTCCAGTGCTCCGGAGGAAGTCCAAAGGGGCAGGAGTTTGTTAGAGTTGGTGGACCTTGACACAGGACTTATCTGTCGTGTCCTTGTGTAGGTTCGGTGGTCCTTAGCGGAGTAGAGGAGCAGAGTGGAGTTAGAAGGAACACTAGAGTGTCTTAGTTGATATTCAGACTAAAGAACTACAGAGTGTATCTATGAGTATTTATACAATGGAGTTGTACCAGAATTACTATAGATTGGTAATACGAAATGTGGAATGAGTAAGATGTGTCAAAAACGCAACTCTGGAACTCCAGAGTTCATGAGGATGAACTCTGGAGCGATCTCTCTTATTTCTTCATTTATCCTTTTTGGGCTTACTATGTCTTTTTGTAGTATAGTCAATTGTCGCGCAGATCCATCTCCGAGATCGTCCCAGCCACTCTGACCTCATGGAGCTGCGCCTTTCATCCATCCTATTCCAGAATACCTATTTTCGCTTGTCCTATTCTGGAGTGATCCAGAGTTTCCCAGAGTTTAGCAAACACGTGTCTATAGGTATTTTATCTTAGAACTTTCTCCATCTCATGTCAGTTGTGTCTCCACTTTGGTAGCACAGTCTGAGGTGAGATCCTTACTTATTCTGTAGTTACCTTACTTATGTTACCTTAGTTGGGCAATTGCTGCCTCTATCTTAGATTCTGACAAGACGGAAGAAAGGGAGAACAGATGCCAGAGCTGTGCACTAGGAATACAGGTAACCAGAGTAACCTAAAAAGAACAAGAATATACATAAAAGGAAATGTCACATGCTCTGGAAGTCAGGTGATGCATATTTCAGGAGATTGCATCAGAGATTGCAGAAGTTGATCATTGGAGATCTGGAGTTGATGAACGGCATATGACACTTGATCCGAACATAGGGTGATAAGATGTGACCCAGTAGAGCATTTGGCCATAGCCAGATAAGCTTGGAATGCAGCAAATGCATCAGACTTCCATTTAAGGAAGGCAATACATGCGTAGGAGCTATAATCATCAAAGAAGGTAATCACCCACTTGTTGTGATTCCAGGATTGAATGGGCATTTCCAGAAGATCAGTGTGTACTAACCCAAGGACTTGGGTGGCACGGGAAGAAGATTCTGGATGAGGATGTTGAGTGTGCTTTCCCAAAGCACAGCCTCTACAATCAATGAGACAATAAGGCATGGATAGGGGTGGAACTCTGGAACAAGTCCAGAAGGAGTGTTTGATTGCAGAATTGGACAGATGTCCAAAACAGTAGTGCCATAACCAGAATTTCTGGTATATCCTTTCTTCATCTCCTTGAAGCAACATGGTGGAATTTGCACTAGGAGTAATCTGATATGACTGAAACCAGTGTAGTCCTCCATGATGTGAAATAGCTGAAGCCAGCAACACTACATGGCTATGTTTGTTCCGAATTATTATAGCCTTGTGTGTAATCTCCACTGTGTGACCAGTGAAGGTCAATGTAGAGATAGATAGGAGTCTGTATGGTGATTCCGGAGAATACCATATGTTCTGCAGGATTAAGTGTGGATAGATGCCAGATCGGACAATCACATGTCCAGGACCATGCATCCTCATGGTGCTTCCATTAGTGACTTCGCATATTTTCTCCCCATCACTAAGGGCAATAAAGTCTCCAAGGTAAGGTGTAAGATGATGGATAGCACCACTATCCACCATCCACATATCTTGGGTAGTCATTAGTTCTGAAGGATTCTGAGCCATTCCGACAAAATACAGGTCATAGAAATCATATTGTTCATACAAGGTGTCCTTGTACCCAGAGGGTTCATTGTACATTCCTGGAGAAAAATCATATAAGTCTCAGAGGTCTGATCTGTGTTTCCACAGACCAGATTGAGTCCTCCAGTTATCTCCAAAATTAGTCTCAGAAGGAGTTTGCTTCTGCTCCTTCTGGTTCCCCCCTGTTTCCTTATCCTTATCCTTCCTATTCCTCCTTCTCTGGTTTCCAGATTTCAGAACTATGTCCAAATATTGCGATCCTTGTGGATCTGCAGGAGGATTTGAGGACTCAGTACGATGCTGGCCTCAGAGAAAGCTGATAGGTTGGAAAGGAGTCAGTCGGAATGTCAAGAAAGGACTGGTTATCAAACTGGTCAGTGTCCTCAACCATATAGGAGGGATCTGCTGTGTTCCATCTATCATTAGCAATGGTGGAGCTGTTGTCATCCCAGTGGTCATAGATGACTTCTTCCATTTCTGGAAGTTCATTGATGGTGTCCATAGTGTTTGTCATATCCCATATTTTCGCTAAGTACAACTCTGGAACTCCTGCGACAACTCCTGACAACTCCAATGCGATCTCCACGATACACATCACCTGACTCCCGGACCACGTGACATTTCTTCTTATATTCTCTGATGTTCTCTCTGTTTCCTTACTTTGTATTAGTCATCCCGATTAGACTCCTGTGCACCGCTCTGGTTATCTTTGCGGCCAGTGCACAGCTCCAGTATATGTTTTCCCGAACTCTATCTTACTCATAGATTGTTCTGCCTTACTCATCCGTAGTCATTACGATGTACTCCGTTACAAATCCGATGCAACTCCGTAGTATATAAACTCATAGTCTACTCTGTACATACCTCAGTTCGAATATTAACTTAATCTCCTCTTGACATCTCCGACTCTCCTCAGCTCCACCTCCAACCCCTCTGACCTCTGACCTCCGAGGACGTGAGTACAAGGGAGTGACACATATGTCCTACTCCAAGTCCTCGCCAACTCCAGCTTGTTTTCCCTTGCACACACTCTGGACCTCTTTGGACTTGTCCGGAGGAACCAGATTTAACATGTTTCACAAGCCCGGCCTGAGGCTGCAAGCCGGGCTTGGCCAAGCCCACTTAGGCCCAGCTTGAGCAGGCTTGGGGCTTGGGCTTCGTTTATGGGAGGCCATGGGACACAGCTCAGGCCGCAGCTTAATTTTATAGGATTAGTAAAGTACTTTGTACCATAAAAACTTCCTTCTATCTCCAAATGGTTCCGTTAGCCATCATGGAATCTGACATGGAAACAGAGACACAGCCTAAATGCACAGCATGCACCTTGGCAAAGCTCAGAGATGCTGAGAATGCAGCCACACCTGAGCTTTATTCCCACCAACACTTCCAATTGGTCCAGCAAGGGCATGGTATCCCCCCTTCACCCCCCAACACCCGCAGTCCTTCGCCTTCTGTCCCTGCAGCTAGCACATACACTACTCAAAAGCTCAAATGGTCAATGGCAACTGATGGCGATGGGGATGATCAGGGTAGTGAGGTGAATGAAGGATAGTCTTGGAGTGCCAAAGGTACGTATATCTTACCTCACCTACTATGTTACACTGATTGGGTCAGATTAAGACAGATGACCTACTTTTGAGACTAATGATAGTATAGAGATCATTGACATTGACAGTGCACCCAGGAATTGGCACAAGCAACAGAGTCGAGATGTGGACCACTTTTTCAGCAAAATGTACAGTTGACCTAGTGATGGCAAGAAGTCCCACAACTGCAATCTCTGCAGGTATGTTGTGTGTTTTCCTCTTGTCTGCCATTTCTAATGCTTTACATAGCAAGTAGGACAACCCGTATGTACTAGTAGCGGAAGTCTCAACCCTATGCCACCATCTTGAATCAAGCCATCAGGTATGTATTTCACCTCTCCTTTATGTTTAACCTAACATATTTATGCTTTATTCAGACATCCTACCTCAAATAGGCGAAGATGAACAACTTTGCTTCAATACTTCCACAGGATAGGAAGGCACAAAAAGAGGAGTCAAAAACCTATCAAGTTTCTCTTGATGGACACCTTTGCCCTATCACACAAAAGGTGAAACCAGTAGCTTATACTGATGAATGTTTCCAAGCAGCTGCTGTACATTGGATGATCACCACAGATCAGGTATGTTTCAAATCCAATCCTCTTTATTGTTATGAACTAACCTGCCCAATAGCTCCTCACGGTGTTTGATCAGCCCAGTCTTCAAGAGATGATCGCCATTGCTGCTACCACACCAAATGAGATCAAGTTGCCCTCACGCCGAATCACATGTGAATCCATTGTTGACATGTTCAAGGACGAAATGAACTCATTACATACTCACTTAATGGTATGTACATTAATTGACCGTGTATTTCTACTGATGAGTCTCATCTCTAGGGTGGTTTGGTACAAGGCAAAATACACCTTACCTGTGATGCATGGCAGGCGTCAAATGTAGACACCTATTTTGTGGTGACTGGCTCCTGGATTAAAGAGAAAGCTTTGGGCATGTGGTCCATCAAGACCGCACTTTTAGGTTTTGTTCAGATGAACAGCGCACACAATAGTGTCCATCTTGGGCAAGTGCTTTTCAGGGTTGTGAAGTGGCTCAACATAGCATATAAGGTATGTGTGCTAGTGATTGCATCCCATCTCAATACTTAATGTCTGTAGATTGGCTACATAACATGTGATAATGCATTGAATATGGATGCGATGACTACTGAATTTGCGCTATGTATTGAACACGAGACTGGCAAGTCTTGGGATGCTAAGAAGTGGCATGTCAGGTGAGTTTACTTGGTATACTATGTATGCTAGTGATTGACCTGTCCTACCTAGATGCCTCACACATATCATCAACTTAACAACACAGACGCTACTGAAAGCATATAGCAAGTCCAAGACATATGATCTGAGCAATCCTGACGAAGATCTTAATGCGTGTCATGGGACATAGTGGGATGAAGTTGGACTTATCTGTTCCATTTCTGTGAAGGTATGTACTAAATACCTTTAATAATGTCTACTGACCTATTGATTGGTAAGGAATGGTCATCTGCAAAGCAAAAAGAGTTGTTCCGAACAATACAGCTTTGTGACAATGAGGACGGCTCACATAAGACTACTGTTCGACATGCCAGTTTGTTGGTCATCAACATATATGATGCTAGAGCATGTGGAATTGCTTAGAGAGGTAAGGCATTATCTATACATCAATTGGATTTTGCTCAATGATTACTGTTGGATTGGAACATTGATGTCTTTGTACATAAGATCACAGTGGCTGAGAAGGATCGCAACAAACAACAGCAATTACTCAACCTTCAGCTGATGGATGAAGAGTGGAACCGCGTATGCAAGTTACTTGCATTACTTAGCAAGGCCGAGCATGCCCAGCAGTCATTCTCATCTGAGAGTGGTCCAGCAGTGCACCTTACTCTGCCTGCCATTGAAGCGCTTCACAAGGCCTGGGAGGCTCATAGTATAAAGGTAGAATACAAGGACTTTTCGGCTGTGCTTAAAGCTGTCAGAATCTAAGATTGGGGCAGCAATGCCCAACTCAGACTGTGCTACCAGAGTAGAGACACAACTGATATTTACCTAAGATATGGACAGCAATGCCCAACTAAGGTAACTTAAGTACAAAGACTACAAAATGAGTAAAGGATCTCACCTCAGACTGTGCTACCAGAGTAGAGACACAACTGAGGTGAGAGGGAGAAAGTTCGAAGGTAAAATACCTACAGACACGTGCTCGCTAAACTCCGCTTAACTCCAGATCACTCTGGAGTAGAATAGGTGAAAGTAGGCACACTGGAATAGAGAAGATGAAAGGTGCAGCACCATGAGGTAGGAGTGGCTGGGATGATCTCAGAGATGGATGTGCGTGACGATCTACTATACTATGAAAGGATAAAGTAAGTCCGAAAAGGATGAATGATGTTACAATTTTCTCCCTTTCTCATTGTCTCCTCCTTATTTCTCTATGTTATCTCTTCATGCATGTTCCTTTACTCTTTTGTTATGACTGGAGTCATATCCTGTTTGTCATCGGTCTGCGATCATGTCAACTTATTTCCCTATTTTGATCACTTTGTTCTTCTTTCTCATGGACAACCTTCTCCACTGCCGTTTCTCTCACAACAGCTTAGTATCCCCATGTTCCATGATGTTCTATAGTGTTCCATCGATCCGATTCCACACTATATATACCTGGCTGTCATGTACTCTAGTTCCCCACTCTTGTTCTTCTGTATTCTTTGCAATACACCTCGTTTCACTTGAGTCACTCCTCACTTGAGACTTCGTCGTCAAGCACCTCTTCATTGTCGTCAAGCTCCCTCTCATCGACTCCTTGAACCTTCATGTCATTGTTGAGCAACCCTCGTCAACTCTCTGTGTTTGTCTTCAAGCTACTCCTCGTCAACCTCTCCGTCTCTCCGTGTACATCTTCGAGTCTCTCCTTGTTGATCTCTTCAACCTCTAGTGTTGTTTACAAGCTACTCCTCGTAAACTCCTCTTCACTCTAGTCACCTTCTTTGGGACGTTGTCGTACCTCTTCGTGAGTATCCTCCCCGATTTAGGTTCGTGTCATCCGCTCCACTCAAGTGGTACAACTTGCGTAACAAATGACAAAGTGAAAGAAATAACTCTGGAGTTCGTACTCATGAACTCCAGAGTTCCAGAGTTGCGTTTCTGACACTCCCACTCGAGTGTTGTCATAGTCCCATTACCTGAACAAACTTCCAGTGTTGCTTGCGGGCAAGCGGTTTTGTAAGAATGTTGGCTACCATGTCTCTGGTGCAGACATACCGAACAATCATCTCTCCCTTTCCAACTAGATCGTCCCATATGAAGTGATACTTCTATTGGATGTGTTTCATCCAAGCACAGAATTGCGGCTTGGTTGTCGTAGTGGAGAATGGTGGGTTTTGTTTGCTGATGTCCGATCTCCTCAAAAAAGGTCCACAGCCAGGCAAGGTGTTGTCCAGCATTGCTAAGTCCAATGTATTCCAACTCCATGGAGGATAAAGCTACCATGCTTTGGAGTTTACTGGACCAGGAGATGGCACCCCTATTGCTAAGGAAAACAAAACCAGAAACGGATCTGGAGTTGTCTAGGTCTTGTGACCAACCTGCGTCTGAAAATCCGTGAAAGTCCATGTCCATGGATATTTTGTTTCCATCGAAGCGGAGTTCTATGTCTGTGGTGGCACGAAGATAGCGTAGTACTCGTTTTGCCGCTTCCCAATGACATTTCTTTGGAGCGGAGCTGAAATGGCTGAGGGTGTCAATGGAGTAAGCTAAATCCGGTTGTGTTCCTAGCATGAGGTATATAAGCGATCCGATTACGGTCAGGTATGACACTCTCATTCCATTAATAATCATTTCCGGTATGGTAGTGTTGTCCTCCAGGTCCATGGCTGACAGTGAGGAGTTGTGGATCATCAGAGTTTGACATGGGGTGGAGTTCATCATTCCTGTATGTTGGAGAACCATCTGCATGTATTGCGTTTGCGATAAGGAGATGGTTTGGAGTTTTTGGTCCCATTGGACTTCTAGACCTAGGATGAATTTGGCTTCACCCAAGTTGTGCATTTTAAAGGTGGAGGAAATTACAGACTTCATGGAGTTCATGAAGGAGTGGGAGCTAGCTGCAAGGAGGAGATCGTCAACATATACAACTAAGAAACAGACTTGTTCCTTTTGGCGGAATATGGATAGGCATGTCTCCATGTTCAGTCTTGTGAATCCGATCTCTCCTAATTTTTTGTCTAATGTTTTGTTCCAAGTCTGTCCAGTTTGCTTAAGTCTGTACAGGGATCTTCAGAGTTGCCAGCAGTAGTCCAGTTGGATTGGAACACCTTCTGAAGGTAGGAGGTATAGCTTCTCCTCGAGTTCTCCATTTAGGTAGGCTGTGGAGATGTCCATCTGATCGAGTTCTAGGTTATATTTTGTGGCAAGGGCTACAATGGTCCGAATGGAGTCCAGGTTTGCGACCAGAGCGAAAACCTCTTGGTAATCAATTCCTTTCTTTTGGATGAAACCCTGTGCCACAATCCGGACTTTGTAGTGGTCCACTTTTCTGTTCTTGTCATGTTTGATCCAGAATACTGGCTTGGAGGTGATCAGAGTTACTCCTTTGGGTAGTGGAACCGTTTCATAGACATGGTTCGCGTTCAGGCTTAGGAGTTCTTCCTCAATGGCCGATTTCCACATGTCCACGTCAGATCGCATATAAGCCTCCTTGATTGTCTTAGGTAGTTCCTCTCCGCTTGGTCTGTGAGCAATTCCACCGAAGATGCTTTTGTGGAGTTTTTCATTTAGGCCGTAAAAGGCTCCGGGTAACTCCGGAGTTTTGTTGTCGGACTTTTCTGTGGATAGGACATCCTCTATCTCCACTTCTTCCATGGAGTCCTGTTGTTCCCCCTGTGTCCTCTGTGCCTCTTCATCCAAGGTCCATTGGTAGTCTCAGGTTTTGTCTGCAGGTTTTCGTGTGCGGCTACTTCTGTGTACATCTCCAACTACATTTGCTGGAGGATGCGTCAGGGTTACGGGATGGACCAGAGGTGAAGATTGTACCAGGGCTTTGGTCTCCCTTGGATAGTGGAGATGGAGTTGACTGAGCTTGTCTGCCAAGATTTCGACGTTGTTTGGCTTGGCAGGGTCGTCTTCCACTGACTCCAGGTAAGGGTTTGTGTCATTATTGTCTTCCTCTTCCGGAGTTAGCTCAGAACTGCGGATGTTTGTCTCTAGTCCCTCCCACTGAACCTTGGATGTACAAGTCCAAGAAGCACCTTTGGAGTCGGAGTTGGTGCTGGATTCATTGAACGTGACATGTCGACTGGAGATAATGGTCCTTCGTTCCAAGTTGAGGAGTTTGTATGCCTGTTGGCCGTAAGTGTATCCGAGTAAGATGCACTTTCGTCCGTGTGACCAGAACTTTCCATCTCGTTGTTCTTTTGGGATGAGAGCATAGGCAATACATCCAAAGGGCCGGAATAGAGTCGGATCGACAGATCACTTGAATAGCGCATGGTACAGGGTATCTCCTTTTAGGGC
>JBBPUC010000806.1:0-11416 GCA_038094375.1 Tubosaeta aff. heterosetosa
GCTTTCCATCTAGTGGACTCGAGGTAGAATCCTATGTTCTGAAAATATGGTTCTCCACTGAATCCAGAGAGGTCGTCATCTATGATTTCACCATACCAAGAGGGTTCAGTCTTAACAGAGCAAATGCCATAGTTTTCCAGGACACGTTAGGCGCGCTGAAGAAATTGTAAGAAGCTGACAAAGCGCTGACGAGTTCCCGGGTAAGATCAAATAAAACGTAGATACAATACGGTACAAACATTTGAGGCTCGCGGTGTTTTGACAAACAGACATTCTTGGATTTTCCTCATCCTCACACTACTGAGGTAGGTGCCGCCACCATTCTTGAAGAATGATGGTGGCAGCTACCTCAGTTCTTCTGTGGTTTCCATCTTTCGTGTTCTGGAACCTGTTATAGCAAAAGACTCGATCGCAGAGACAAAGGAAACAGTTGAAAAGATTCTGTTTCCTTTATCTCTGCAATTATCACACATTGTGTATGTCTCACTGCATGTTTAGGAGCACTGCTGACTCTTCTTACCTGGGATTAGATGTTACATAGTCATGACAGCTCGATGTCAATAATGATTACTTTACTCACAGTAATGTTTAATCACTGGATCCCAACTTGTCATGTAATTGCATTGAACCCGATTATGGTTAAGATCAGGACGGACCATGGACATGAGAGCTCGTCCGCAAGAGTTTGGACTGATCCAACTGGCCCACATCCGATCAACGTCAATCGAGGCGATTCCTCCACCTTGACATGGCCTTCCCTGTGGACGACATTGTCTTGTTCCGTGGAATGTGTAGTATAAATACAAATCCTCGATATATTTGACTGCAAGTCCTGTTTATCTACTCCCGGTTGATGCCTATTTGATGCAACGATTGTTGAAGTGGCCACGGCGGAAAAGGCGAATGCAAACTTGGTTCGGTCAGGATGAGACATCCACATGATCAGCGTTGCCTTAAGTGCGCGATAAGTATTGCCATCAGTGACAGTGGGTTTGAGATCATCTGGCCGGTCGTACATAATTACTTTAGATCCGTCGAGATCATCAAGCTACAACAAACTCATCGACATCTGTAGCGTACGAACTAAAAAAAGATTGTTTGAAGAAAGAAAAGCATGTAAATGACAACTAAAACCATTGTTCGATTCAGTAGAAATATGTCAACGAAAATCAAAATATTACGCGCAGGTTGCACAACGCAAGCACCTCTCTGGACGGGATCAGCTCTGAACAGGTTCCAGCCTCCTCGAGGAAGGCGACAATGGTGGTGGAGAGGCGGGGGGTGTAAAGAACCCACCCGCAGTGATCCCCATCGTCTCCACGCCCGACCCAGATGCTTTGCGCAAGCTGCCTCGGCCAATCGATATTGACCCTCGCATGCTCCCAAAGTCATTTCCGACCCTTTCTATGCTCAGCGTAGACCGCACTCGACTACGTGGCGTGAAATTGTAGGTGCCGTTGTGATCACCGTTGACGGATCGTACCACGTTGCTGGGAATCGGCGTCTTGCGTTGTCGCGGCTGGTACGGAAACACAGTACCATTTACATTTCCGGCAGTCAGAGTCGCCGTCATGCTCGGTATTCGGTTGTCCTTGACACCAGAGGTCAATGAGGACACGGTGTTGGTATTGCCAGCAGGACCAATCGGCATGACAAGCATGGCATCGTCGATGCTCTCCTCGTCATCGACAGTAAAGGAAAGCGGGCGACGCGCTCTTGACAGCGAAGTCGAAGAGCCGGAAGAAGAAAGTGGTGATGGGGACCGGGAGAGGTGTCTCGAGATCGAAACGGGTTCAGAACGATCCTTGATCTCGTCAAAGATCTCGTAGTATCGTTGAATGCAAAGCTTGATGACAGACCCTAAAGTGGTGCCCCCTTCGGAGGAAGAATCTGACAGTTTAGAAATGGTGGTCGCTGAGGTTACGGAAGATGACAGCGACGGGGGCCCATTTGTTAGCGAAGGACCCCCGGAAACTGCACACATCATTACGTCCCGCACGGGACTAGAGCTCTTGACGAGGTTAGGACAGAAGACAACAGCAAGGTTGTGTGCATCCATACGGTTGCTCGAAGAATGCAGCGACACTTCGTGGAGGAGGTCTAAATGGACATCATGAGTGGAACACGCGCGGACAACATCGGTGATCTCACGTAGAACATGGCTCAGCAAGATATAGACACATGGCATCAGCTGCGAAAGGAGGACATCCCGGATGTAAGCGACTGGAGCCATATCAGATGTGTCGTTCGAAATTGGAGGACATTGCCGGATGGCAGGATAGAGTGATTCAGGGAAGGGAGGGTTAGGGAGATCGCGCAGGTATTTTTTGATAAGAACAGAGGCAAGATAGGGATCGTCGAATCTCTCGAGAGAAACAACCTGACCTGAGTCATGCTCGAGTTAGGATGGGATGAGGTGTTGGTAAAACACACCTCTATCGTATGCCTCTTGTACTTGCTTTAGCAAGGCAGAGTTTGGAGAGCGTCTAAACAGCCCATCCTCCTTGATGCCTGTAAGGTAAACGTGAGAAATAGAGAATAGATAAACAAGCCCCAGACTCGCCGCTTTCTCGAATATATTGGATCGAGTCCTTGATGACTCGAGGAATCCCGCCTTTCTCACCATCACAGCCCATCAAGTCCTCAAGTGGCACCCCGAACACACTCGCGCGAACTGGTATAGGCATGTTAATCTGTGTCTCGCGCCTCATGTTTTCCCTTGTAATACACATGAAAACGGTGGATAGCATATATGCGCGCAAGACGTACTGGTATACCGCTGGGGGGATGTCAATCTGTGTGAGTGGGACATGATAAGCAAGTTCGGACAATGTATCAATGTACACTAATTTGCGAAAGAACTTTGGGCTGCAAAGAATCTGTGAGCAAAAATGCTATCGATTGGTGGAGTACGCACCTGATGATAGCACCAGCCAAGGAGAACAACACTGGAAAGGATATGAGTTACGTCACACGGGAAGAATGCGGAGAAGCGCACTCTTTGAAAAGAAAGACGAGTGTACGATATACTAGGCATGGCATTAGAAGCCAAGTAAAAACAACGACAAGAAGCCCACCAAACGTTTCAGATTCTTGCGGTATTTACGGCTGAGGCTGCGATAAGCTTTCCATACCCAATTCCAGCTTGGAGCATGTTTGCCCCCAGCGGCGAAGAACACTACGGTATAGTCGGACTCGACTGCCAAAGATAAGCAGGTAGTTTATCCACATTTCCAAGGAACGCACCATAAAGGTCGAGGTATGATAGGATGCGACTGGATGATCTAATATTGGCGGGAGTTCCATTCTCGAAAAGGAGAGAACGCACGAGAGAAGGATGTCGTACGAAACATGACGAGGATCAGGAAGAGCTGATGCACTGATGATGACCCTAACGACAAACGTGATCAGGCTTATGAGCTTGGGCTGGTCTTGGGGCTCACATTGGTCTTGTCCTGCGAGTATGTTCGGATCAGAAAACCAAGTTGTGGCACCGGGCGAGGACACGTACTCATAGTCGACGCCAGCTTGAAATATGACCTTGGCCATGACCTCGTTGATTCTGTCACATGTGTCTGGTTCTCCCGCAGAAGGATCCTGGAATCCGCGCTTCCAAGGCCGTTGGCGAGGGTTCTTGACATTTGCCACGCCCAGGGGTGAGGTAGGAGATGAAGGGGCCAGTGAGAGGGCTGCTAGTCTTTGCTTGAGATTTGGACCCATGTTGGAGTTAGTGGAGGGGAGACATGCGGCTAAGAAAACGTGTCCGAGTCGGTCGGTACCGTATCCGAAACAAACAATAACCTGACGACCACTAATAATTGAATTCGCCGATATCAAATCGGCGAGTGTGCAAGTGCGTGATGGGAGTCAACGAATATCGGGCAAAGCCACTGCCGACTTGTTCAACTCTGGAGCAGGATAAGATGACCAGCATCGTGATCCGGGCAACGTCATCACCACCACCACAGGGTGGACCGGGATCGTCTGTGAGCCTACCCGGACCCAAGCAGCCCGTGATAGTAGTAGATTGAGATGTTCCCATCGCTTCCCCGGCTTACTACTGGACGGCACTATTACTCCTGCGCGTCGATAAAAGCATCGCAAATGATCATAATGAACTCGCTAGACCCTTTCCTCTTCTCAGCATGCACCACAAGTCCCTCTTCCCGCCGTTACCCAACATACCCCCCCAGAACATCCACAACCTCCTCTTCAACCGTCCAGAACAAGCTGACTGGCCAGACTTCACTTTCCACATCAATGCACTCACAGGTCAGTCTCGCTCGTTCAGGCAGTTCGCGGAGAGGGTCAGAGACGGCGCTACTGCAATGACCACCGAGGTCGAGCGTGGTGGTTTGGGTATTCGTCCCCAATCCGGTGAAATTGTCGGACTACTCACAGAGAACTCGATGGTACTCCTCTCCCTTGGCTCACACATGGCGCACTCTGATCGCTTACACAGGACTGCCTTGCTCTCCTCCACTCGCTGCTCGTCATGACGGTCCCATTTGCCATGTTTTCGTCTTATTCCACTCCTTTCGAGTTTCAACATATCCTCAAGCTCGCGGGGCCCACGCGCCTATTCGTCAGCCCAGAGCTTCTGCCTTTGGCACTCACTTCGGGTCTTCCAGATGACCGTATATACATCGTCGGGGGTGATGTCAAAGGCCGGATTAGCTATGGGGAACTCGTTCAACGGGTATGGCGAAATAACCTACCGCGGCTACCGGTACAACCGGCTCAGGCTGATACGCTCGCCTATCTCGTCTTCTCTAGCGGAACGAGTGGACTCCCCAAAGGTGCGTCGTTCCGGAGTAATCACGAACTCGTTCTGAGTCGTACCGTTCAAATCTCAGCCGTTATGATTTCACATGGAAATCTCATCAACTCCGTCTCTCAAATATTCGTATTTGCCCAAGAAGTCCTCAAAGTTCAACCGGTACGCATCTCTCCCCCGTCATGTATGCTGTTCATCTTATGTACGCCTAAAATAGCCTCCGGTATGGAACGGCCCGGGTGGCATGAACATGATTTTCAATGTCCTCCCAATTCATCATACCTATGGCCTCCATATCACTGCGTTTAGATGTTTTTTCTCCCCGGTAACAGTCGTCCTTCTCCCCAAATGGAACGCCGATGTATTTTTTGGCACCATCCCCAAGTAAGTCCCGTTCTTTACCCATCCAGTGCTTTTCATTAACCCAGCGTGTTTTCCGCAATCGAGATACCGTGTCACGACCATCTACTTAGTCCCATCTCTGATCCACCAAATTGTACACCATCCCAGATTTTTGACTGCAGATTTTAGCAGTGTTCAGGTTATTAGTAGTGGAGCTGCCTACCTCCCTGTTTCCCTTGCGGAGCAACTACGCTCGCGTTTTCCCAACGTGGAAAGGATTAATGGAGGTGGGTAAATTGTCACGATGCATTCCCACTCCAACGCTGATGACAAGCACCAGGATATGGCATGTCCGAATGTGTAGGGATACAATACATTTCTCTCGTCCAGACGTTTCTCATCATCATTTCTCCAGACCCTTGCCGCGACCATCAAGCCCGTCCCTGGGATGCTCCAAGGGCGCGCCAAAAACGTGACAGGGTCAGTTGGAATACTGCTTCCTGGCGTCGAAGCCCGCGTCGTGCGTGAAGATGGTCAGCTGGCAGCCTTGAACGAGCCTGGGGAACTACAAATCCGCGCTGGCTGTGTTGCGCTTGGTTACTGGAAAAACCCCAAGGCGACGAGAGAGACATTCACAGATGGATGGCTTCACACCGGTGATCGGGTACGCATAGACGCCGATGGTGTCCTATAGTGCGTATTTTCACGTGCGACCTCTCTTTTCCGCGGACTAATATGTTTGCATCAGCTTTGAAGATCGTGCCAAGGTGATCTCCTTAAAAAGATACCCCACGCGTCATCTGACCCCTCCATTTTATCTGGCTGATAGGACACGCTCAAGGTATCCGGGATGCAAGTTTCCCCGATGGAAATTGAGGAAACTCTCCTCCGACATCCTGAGAACCTCATCATTGACGTGACCGTTGCTGGTGTGAGTGGCGGGCGCACTGCCGACGAACGAGTTCCGCGCGCGTGGGTCGTTCTTTCCCCTAATGGCGAGTCGCTCGGTGCTCCTGCGGTCGCGGTACGGCTCGATGCGTGGATTCGTGAGGCCCTGAGTCGGTACAAGTGGCTGCGCGGCGGGATTGGCGTCGTCAAGCAGGTACGTGTGATTCTTGTCGCCGTGCTGGTTTGATCGGACTGACGGTTTCACAGATACCCAAATCGCCAACGGGCAAAGTATTGCGCCGGGTGTTGGTTGAGGCGTATGAGGCCGATTCGCGGACGCGCGCGGCGAGACTGTAATGTTTTTCAGGAAAAACCAGGAGGATTAATTTTTTCTCTGACGGATTTATTATCATCTATGTATACTTACTGTTCTATTGTTACGATCGTCATGCTGACATGATATTTAGAATGAGATGGATATTTATTGCAATCTTACGATCGGGATCGACGTATGGCGATCCTGGTCAGTTAATTGTACGGCAACGAGCTTCCCTGTAGAAGTCCCAGTACCTCGGGCAGCTACCGCACATTTGGCCCCTAGAATGATCGATGTAATGGATTCAAACATGCTTGATACGCCTCCGCCAGAGAATTCTGTTTTCACTCTTTCTCGACTATACTCATCGTCGCATGTCCGCCTGTCTCGCAACCTAAACTGAATCAACAATCCATCCAAATTTGCTCCCTCTGCGCAGACATACATGCTCCGCCCCATGGAAGCAGCGGGGTGATCCATCTGGAGTTCACGCCTTATCGGCGCTGTACCGCCTCCGCCGGCATGTCCACGTCTTCGTCTTCATGCCGCCGGGTTAGTAGGACGTGTCGGACGAAAAGGCTGCCCCTTTGAGTTTGAGGTCAATTATTTTTTATGCTTGTATATGCTAGTCTTTTGGAGGCGACGTGGATCTTGACAATGTGTGCGTTCTCGACCATCGCGGTATTGACGCAAACGGCCTCTCCGCTGCCCTTAGGCCACGCACTTGTCGGGCACACTCTTCGACATGTCTATGAGACCTGTCATACGGCGGTCTAAGCAAAGCACAAAGCTCTTGACTATGGATAGCCGTACTTTATGAGGGTTCCCGAAGAAGGTGACCCTGAGGCTAGCTTGAATACTGTTTCCCGTGCCGCATGCGCGAAGACGATCAGCCCTCGACGAGCCTGGGGGAACTACTATGCACCACACTTGTCTGCTGAAAAACTCGTGAGGATCCGTTTCGAAGACTGAAGTACTGACTTCCCACCAACGATCAAGTAAACATAGAGTTGGATGTCGATGGCGCCGAGTCAAGCTAGCAGTGGCGTTTCAGCAGATCGATATCTTGGCCAACATGCTCAGGGTGGTTATCTGGGATACAAATCTCTCGAGTAGACATTGATGCTGAAGAGACACCACACTCCCGCCATGAATGACGAATGCGCCCCCTGCGTAGTTGGCTCGGTGCACCCAGCGTGGATTGACGGTACTAGCTCAGGCATGGGGTTGGCGTCGTTGAGTAAGTTCGTGTCGTTCTCGAGTGTTGCCGGTCCTGTTGACGTACTCGTTTCACAAGATATCCAGTCGCAAGTTGTTGTCCAGAGAACTGGTCGATGCGTAGTACGCGGTGGGCTATAATGCTCTCTCCGCAAGGGCGCCAAACACAGCTCTGGCAAGTATGTCAACAACTGAGTGCGCACAGGAGATCAAGTTGCGAGTCGACCTTTAGATTCATGGACGTTGGAACGTAAAACACATCCAGATCTTATGGTGCACTCACCATTCTTCTCAACAAGACCCTGTTTTCGCTTGTTCTTAGCTGCCTTAACTACACTCATCATTGTGACACGTCCTTCAAGCGCAAATATAGGGAATAGATCAGTTTCATTGTCCAAACCGAGTGATCAAATCCCACCTCGAAAAGCTCGTCAAAGTTCATATATGACCAACCTTCCGGCGTAAACACATACAGACAGTCCGTTTGTTAGAGCCCATCATACCCAGGCCATCTGCACAAGAATGTCGTCAACGAGGGCCGTATCGCGTTCTTGCCCAGTCATGCGAGCGGGGTCGCTCGTTCACCTAAACAACTCTTTTATCGCATCCACCTCGCCTGCTTCGCGTTTGGTCCAATTACATGATGGCCCGAATGAGGACACGCCAATGGGGCGCACATTTCGCCTGCCAACCCATACTCCCCTAAAACTTGACCCCAAACACGATCAGATGATTCATGTTGTGCCAGACACTGAGCAAACAAGTTGCGGACGCACGGTTGGCGACGCTCATCGCCCAAACCCATTCCAGTCTGCGGAGCCACTCGTCCGATCAAAACAGGTCCCCCACCAGAGTAGGATTTCCCAGCTGCGCGGATTAACTTTAGGCTGATGCGTCCATCGGCAGGGGTTGGGAAGGTGTGCCTGTCGAACTGTTCCTCTAACGCGTCCACCCCAGCCGTTTCGAATCTTCGATGCCCCGGACGTGGACGCGCCGATGGGACGCGCGCTCACGGGGGATCACGCATGCCGCGCACCCGGTCGTCATGATGGCTCACACTCGCCAGAAACCTGACGCCATGGGTATAATGGTTCGGGGCCCCGCCTGAATTCTGACCATGACTTCGATCGCAGGAGTGCGTCCACAGACGTAACCTCGACATTACACGAGTAGCCCTTCTGCAACTAAATGATCGGGCGATGGGCAAAGGACGCATTTTGGCTTACGCGTCCCTCGCTCGGAGCTATTACTGCCGGAAACGAATGATAAATATACAGTGTCATGGATGGTGGTGTACATTTATCCTCATTCCGCCGCAGTCGAGGCTTGATGAAACTAGATCATATCTCTCAACAAGTTCCGAATACCTTCAGCAACGCTCT
Source organism: Tubosaeta aff. heterosetosa (assembly GCA_038094375.1). NCBI lineage: Eukaryota > Fungi > Basidiomycota > Agaricomycetes > Boletales > Boletaceae > Tubosaeta > Tubosaeta aff. heterosetosa. Next base: position 8,924 of record JBBPUC010000806.1, read on the forward strand.
TGGCATCACATTTGGCCGTGACCCGAGTGATGTAGCTAGGTCGCACATTTGCATCGCTCAACTGCTATCCCGGACATGATACCAGATGTATTGTGAATTGCCATCTGTCAGACGACTTTTCGCGGAACAAGCATAAGTATCAATCCGTTATCCACTTTCACCTGCCCTCTTTCTTTTACATCCTTTGGCTCACGGGTACTGGCTAGTGAGTTTATGTGCTGTTGCATGTCTAGCCGCTCATTCTATCGTCCTCACCAGCCTTCAATCTCCAACCTCGTTAGCTTGCCGTTGACGGCCCAACGACCCCTTTATTTCGATCATTATAACCGTTTTACAAGATGCGCTGGCGTTCTGTATTCATCTTAGCGCTCACCATGGGTGCTGCTTACCCTGTGATGTCCATCCCCATACCTGCTCCCATAGATGTTGATGCTCTCTTGATATCCACTCCTATGCCTTCTCGAATGGAAAGGGACGTCCAACATGGTCCCATCCAATTTTTGCCTTATGACTCGGATTCTCAGTAAGTGCCCATACGATAGTCGTCAATGAGTGCCAAACGGGTACAGGCCAAGTACGACGAGACGTGAATTCGACCAGTGAGCCGTTTCACCGATGAATATTTCAGGAAGTGATAGCTGATGACGTTTTTCGCATAGATTCGGATTCCTATCTCAACGAGAGGTTGAGACATCAGACGGCCCCACCAAGTTATCCCCACCAAGCACGGAGAGGTTTAGCCCCTCTAAACGGATGGACCCACAGTGAAGTATATTTGTCCGCCCCCGGTGAACGGCTATCTGACGAAACTATTTCAAATAGCCACGAGAATGGCCATGTCGAAGAGAACGAGCACGGTCAAGACCAAGAGAATGACCATGTCGAAGAGAACGAGCATGTCCAAGAGAATGACCATGTCCAAGAGAATGACCATGTCCAAGAGAACGAGCATGTCCAAGAGAACGAGCATGTCCAAGAGCAGGAGAATGGCGCCGACGGCGCTCACCAAGAGAATGGAGATGTCTCTGACCACGAGGATGACTCAGATGACGAGAACGCACACGGGCAAGAGAATGGGCATGCTTCTGACCACGAAGACGCAGACGAGGTGGATGAGTGGATCCACCAAAACCAAGAGAACGGGCACGCATCAGATAGTGGGAGTGAGTAGGACAGCTCGGACGATGAGTAAATGCTCGCACACAAGTTCAAGCCAATGCGAGAGGAAATTTGTACAAGGATAGCACTGGGCTAAAGAATCTCTGCTTGCGGGGAACTGTAGTACATCAAGTATATTCCGGTCCTTTATACTAAAGGAATATGGAGGAAACGGAAATGTACATGTAAAAGTGGCGAAATCGTTACGATCGGCCGAATGATCACACCTGGAGCTTGAAGTTTCACAGTCGAGGACACGACCAAGCCTCCTATGTTAGGACATAAACCTCTCTGGTGTCGCTCCTCATCCCCCTCGGACAGTTTCCCTTAAGAGCCTGTTATTTTTTTTTCTCAAATACAGCGCCTGAGTCTGAGCCCCTGCATACACCCCTTCAACAGCTGCCCCTGTGGACAATGTCATCACCAAGGCACATATGCACCCAGAGAAGCAGTGTGAATTCGCAATTGAGGCGTGTTTGGAAAACCAGTCCAGCATAAAAGAGCAACGAGTGAGACATATATACAAGCCTCCACATCACAAAAGTTGCAGAAACATAACATGACCAAACATGGCATATCACTTGCTGGCAACCTAAACAGGAAGTTACTGTACCATTACAATCGATTCGTCAGCCCCTGTGACGCGTGACAAGAGTGACGAAAAAACTAGTTCGTCAACGGCAGGTTCGACGCGTGACAACAACCAAATTTCGTCAGAACTTTGCAAGGACAGCACGAAAAACCCAACGTGACACATCAGGAACATTCGACAAATCAACCTTGTGACGCATGACAGAGTAAAAATTTCGTCTCATCAGAGGGCCGTGTGACGCGTGACAGACGAATCGATTGTAATGGTACAGTATTCCTGCTACTTAGAACAGATTCGGGTACTTCTGAGTAGCCGAGATTGTTCATGTTTTGGAGAGTGACAGTGTCCTCGGCTTGAGCTTGGCCAAGTTGTCAGTGTTTGAAAATTCACAAACTGTGTTGCAATATCTCATGGATTGAAGACACTACTTAAGTGAGTTTGAAAGCTTCAAACTCAGCAAATCATAAGCCATGTGGTTTTAGGCACCTGGAGAGGCTCCCATGTAGAATACTCAGTAGTCACTAAAGAAAGGTAACTAAAGGAACTACGGTGCGATGTACCAAAAATTAGGTAAGCAGGATTACCATATATATCCTAAATATCCAACACTCCCCCTCAAGCTGTAGCTGGGAGGCGAAATGCTTGCCTCTAGAAGGTAGCAAATGAAAAGGATAAAACAAATGAAAAATACCATGAATGGTTATGTATAAGTTGTCCGAGGTAGTCCGTATGCGTCCGTGTTG
>JBBPUC010000807.1:0-11411 GCA_038094375.1 Tubosaeta aff. heterosetosa
CATACGAAGTGACGCCGTTTGACGAGGCCCTGTACCAAGATTGCGTCGATGATGCAATCCGACGAGGCTACCCTGTGGATGGCAAACAGTCCGTATGCACTTACCTACGAGACGGCGTCATGTACGCGGCCACCGCTGGCGTTCACCTCCCGCACCGTCCGACCCAGATATGGATCGCGCTCTACACATCCTGCGCCATCTTCGTGGACGACGCAACGGATCGGTTTTTGTCAGAGATGCCCAACATCTACGTCTTCAACGACCGTTTTATCGTCAATAAACCACAAGGAAGCGCTGTTTTGGACGCGTTTGCGGATATCTTGCGTCGGGCCCCGGAGTTGTTTCGGCCTGTTGCCTCCCAGCTGATTATCACGTCGACCTTGAATTTTGTGGCGGCCAATCTATTAGAGCACGAGACGAAATCAATGGAGGTACGATATCACATCTTTTTCCGAGAACACGGGCCTAATGATGAGCAGATCTCGAGGGCCGCAGAGCAGTATCCAACATACCAGCGGATTATGTCTGGTGTCGCGGAAGCATACTCGTTCATGGTTTTCCAGCGGGAGATCCCCCTGAATGACTATATCCAGGCTATCCCAGAGATGACGCTGTTCATCCACAACGTCAAGTGTGTACTTCGAACTGTGTCGCACCAACCTCTGTGTTTACAATTCATTTCAGCGACGTCTTGTCTTTTTATAAGGAAGAACGTGTTGGCGAGACGACAAACCAAGTGTCTACGCTGGCTGGACGCGCCAAGAAATCAAAGATGGAGATATATGACGCATTGACGGAAACGACGATCAGGCTGTACAAGCGGATCGTGAACATACTGGATGGCTCTCCAGATGCCTGTGAGGCGTTCAAACATTACACGGCGGGCTATGTCCGCTTTCATACTTCCATCCCGAGATACCGATTGGAGGACCTGTGGTAGTTGGTGTTGTATTCTTCAAATGGACCATTTTCCCTATCCTGTGTAAATTTGTTTAGGTTAGGATCATTCCGAGGGTAGTCCCTACAGGTACCGAAAATAATCACTGTTGTTTATAGATGCCATGCGAACTAGTGGACGCGCCAGTCCGCCACCGTGAACGAAATCCAAAATCCAAGCCATCTTGTTGCGTTGTCGAGCCAGTTATCGGAGCCTATCGTGTGTTGTTCATTCTTTCCGCCTCAAATTCTTGAGCTATGCCATAGCGGGATGTTACGGGATGTGTTCCAGGGATGTGGTCCGCATGCGCGCCCATTCATGAAAATGCGACACTCGTACAGCAAGGGGATGAATGCTGAGCCAGCACGGCTTTAAGGTCTGAGAAGAGAATCCGCCCTGCTTTCAGCGCCAAGGCTGTTCGTTCTCTTCGCTCGATGGGAATGTACCACATTCATGATAGCCCGGGCCGCGTTCCGAAACCCATGATACGATGATGTAATATCGCGCTCTGGGCCTCACGCCCAGGTTTGACAGTCATGGCAAATATACCATTTCACTAGAGTTCATTGACTATCCCTCGAATGCCCCGCGACTCAGATATTAAATAATATGGCGACTGGTCACGCAAGCCGACCAGTTGCCGACATCATGAACTTCATTGTGCCTTATCACGGAGTCCAGAGGGATCTATCACGCTTTCATCCACGCAAGTCTGCAAAGCAGCGATGCGCAGAACACCTTGGGACATCTGGCACGATCCGCCTCTGAAGCGTTTGAACGCGACCGCGCCCGCTCAGGCAGATTCAGGGCTGAGTAGATGCGATCTCTTACCGGGCATTGAAAGACGGATGTGGATGGTGTGTTCTCTTAAGGTTCCAGTCGCAATTAACCCATAATGGTAGCGTCGTGCGTCGTGCGTACGCATAGTCAGGTTCCAGAGCAACTACTGGCAGATCCTCCCGCTTTTCGAAAGCCCATCATGGGTGGTTGTGATAGTGACAGACAAGTAGCGTTTAATGGCTGCAGCTCATTGATATCGCTACAGAGATTGTCTAGGAGCGTTCCTGACTTTGTTTTTGTGACCTCCTTTGGGGCGATGCCCCTTGGTAGACAGTACATGCAGTGTCTCGATATATTATGTTCATTATCTGTAGGTATTCCGTGTATTTGGATGTAGTCTTCAATACAGGAGCCAAACAAGCCGTATATCAATACACACAATTTAGAGACAGTACGTTCAAACGGACAGCATGTAGGATCTCGCGCGGGTTACGCTGCCATTCCAAATGCTGCTGCAACGATGAGCCTTGTAATTAACCCCATTGCTTTAGTAAGCGGGTTTCAGTGGCGCAATGTTTAATCCTACATGAACAGCATCATACAACATATCGCTTGAATCATTTTGTACCCCTGAACACGCATACCCTTTAGAGAACTCGATTACGCGTCCTCCGATTTATGGGACCCCTCATTGGCACCCGAAAACATCGCCGATTCCGTGGTCCTTCGGCCAGCCTGTCATAACAGTAATTGCTCCAATAAGTCCATGGCAATACTGTGAACACCCACCTCTGGTGACATGGATGTCAGTTTCACCTCCTCACGTTGTCCAGAAGGCATCGCGCTCGTTAGCAAGTCTATGCTGACGTGGTGCGCCGTCGATCCATCCCTCAAATATACCCTCGCATTTAAGTTCGCAAGTAGGGTGTTGCAATAGACAGAGCAAAGAGAGACACCGAACACTGCAAAAAGATTTTCTAGCGGCAAGACATACAGCTACCACCAGCACGTATGTGAAGAGGGCGTGAGGATTGATCGTAGATGTGTGTACCAATGACAAACACTACTCACAAATATGAGCGACAACAGTGCAAACAGGGCTGTCCAGGTACCCGTGTTGACCGCAAATACTGCGAGGCGTTGTAGCATGTGTGCCGTACTAAATGAATCAGAAGCATTAATCTCAAATCCGTGATAGACTCACCTTGCAAAGGGTGTGGACGTACGCTCGCGAACGAGTAAAAACACCAAGAGAATGGCTATCACAATATCCTCGGCAGCCGAGACAGAGAAACCCAGCGTAAGTATGGTCTGCACTGGAATGTTAAGCACCTCCATTATCCATGTTTATGTACACACCGTGAGCGTTTGATCGAGTACAGTGATTTCATTAACAGGATCACTGCAAGCGAATACAGTCCGGATATTGGCAATTGCAGTTTGCGAGGGGTGATAAACAAACCTAGTCACACCATTCAATGCTATTACGACGTAAGCTAATGTTGTAAGAGTCAGCCCCCGGGCAGTAAGTTAGGACTGACGCAAAACTTACTGATCGAAAAAACTGAGGAAGCGCTGTCAGAGACCAATCTCAATGGGCCGTAGGATCTCACCAAGCTGGACCACACCCAGAATAAACTGTATCCGGGGCTCAAGAACCAATATTGAACTTATATACAGTCAACTTACCCACACAAGTAACACGATAATTTTCTTTCCGCTGACTAGGGCTGTTGTTTGCAACCTGAAAGGTATCACAGAAGTGAAGACGCACAGGCATAGATTCTGTACACAAGGAATCCTTGAGTGAGCACTGCGACCACACCCTGATAGATGCATATCAGCACTTATCTCACACATAAAGAACAGACAACTACCGTCGGGAGCGCCTGCAACTGCACCACATTGGTGAATCACCGGAGAACTACAAAACATACTCACAATGAACTCTCTATGGAAAGGGGGTTATTGAGGGACGGAAACAGGTTGCCAAAGCATGTCGCGTACGGAAATCCGTTGAAGGGTGACATCGGGTTCACAAAACCACCCAAAATGTCTTTAAATGCTACAAGAATGGTAAGTCGAGCCATTAGTTGAGCATTCAATATTCAGCGTTCAAACCTCCAGAGACCGCCAATGCCTCATGTATTGTATTCAATGCCCTATAACTGGGGATAAAAGATGTCTGAGAGCTGAAGTCACTCGAGCTTCACCATATGACTGCTACCTGTAGATAATGCTAAGTTACCGCGCACGTTTCATGGTCGACTTGACCTACGAAGAACTTAATGGGTAGAGTGTCGTCCCTATAACTGAAGCAGGGTCACAGTAACGAATGAACAAGTAAAACGCAGTGCCATACTGGACATAGTAGTAGAATCTGTGCGAACGGCAGTAGGTTAAATGTGATTCATATTATGCCCTTTTGGATGAAGCACACTCACGTTTGCATGCATGTAAACCCATAAAACGCAGTCGTCACAATAGCGGAAAAGAACACTGCGGCATATGCCGGCTCAACATGTAATGAGGCAAACGAGTTGGTTGACATGTCTGCGAGGAGAAGGTGCTGAAACTAGGCCAGTGGTGATAGTATAATGTATTGATTGCGGCATTGCCGCGGGTATTCAAGCACTGCCCAAATGGCCTGTCCTGATGATATGTAATATGATGGATATCACAGGGACGAAAATAAAACTCAACCAGTTCTGGGCGTCTAGTAGTAAGCTTTCCAAAGACTCGCATAGTCACATCTGTTTTCGCCAGAACATTCAGGCCCCTAATGACCCGAACGACATTGGTACCATTGCATGAAAGCCAGGACAAATGCCTATAGTAATAGTCACTGATCAAAATCGCTGTGCAGTATCATAGCCATTGGACTGTTGAGATTGGCATGGTTACATATTCAGAGGACTGGACGAGAGATCGCCACTTTAGTAAGCGGGGCAATAGGGTTTTTGCTTTGTTACAGTTTGGCTGTATGTACAAGTCCTAACCACTTTTGGATCATTTGCCCCTGACTTATCTTCGAGGTTTCGCCACGGATGTAACGCTTCGCCCATAATATTATGCTCATCAAAAACTCATACAACCGTATCTTTCGTCCCCCACCTCGGAATTCAATTTTAGATCATTTTCAAGCACCAGAGCTGACATTACAAGCCGGCACTGAAATGACATGCAACTTGTGACTTACCTTGCATATACGGCAAGCCCTCGTAGTTGTTGGCCTGGTCCCAATACGGGTACCGGGCCAACCGGGGAACTGCAAAGACATCATTCCAGTTGAAGGCACCACTCGACAAGAAGACAGGGCTCTACTAGTATATAGACGGTCATTTATCTTCCTCTATTTTAATCATCATCCATGTTTCCCCCTCGCTCGACGATATCCCTTCCAACGCTATGAACCCAGCTCTAGAATACAGTGCACGTGCGGCGGCGTTGTCATCGCGGACGAGCAGGACCACCACTCTCTCTAATCCACCCTCGCCTTCAGGCGAAAACTTGGGATCGGCGTTGGTCCGTGCCCAGTGCAGACACGCGTCGACCAATCGTGCGCCGACACCCTTGCCTCTATGTGCAGGGTGCACCCACATTCCAAACAGGCCGTATATCGCCCAGTGGGTGCTTACCCCAGCTGCTTCAAAGGGGGCGAGAGCGGCCGGGGGCATGCCCGAAGGTCCAATTGTCCATGCCGTTCCGATCCATTCGCCATTCGCTTCAGAGTCTGACCGTACGGACGCAATCAGCGCCTGCTTAAGAGGAGAATCGAGGCGCTGGCGCCAGAGAGCCTCTGGAAATGCTGCCTCACGGGCATACGTGGACGAGAACGCGGCGGGGTCTGTCTGGAGCGCGGATAGGCGTAGGGCTTTATAGGTGTTGAGGTCAGCTTGGGAGACGGGTGGTATGATTGGGAATACATGGTACGCGGTTGTCATGTTCAACTCTTCGCAGGTCGATGAGTGGGATCTCTTGAGTTGGGAGGCGCTGCCATTCCCGATTAGCTTGTCCGCCGGCCCGGTATTGGGACACGGTCCGGACGAGTGCTTGTCGTATATGCAAACTAAGTCACAAGTCGCATGGTACCGTTAATTTGAACGTCCAGTCTGTAAGTTGTACATATGTTTCGATATACGGCTTGTTTGACCCTTATATTGAAGGCTACATCCAAATACACGGAATACCTACAGATAACGGTGATATGTCAGTGAGGTCCCTAGACAAACTGTGCCGATATTAATGCCAGTGAGTTGCGACCATCAAACGCTATTTTCCTGTCTCTATAACAGCCGGGCTTTCGAAAAGCGGGAAGATCTGCCGATAGAACTTGCTCATCCGTCCTTGCCCGCTGAGATCGCATCCACATTGCCCTGGAATCTGCCGTTCAATCGCTTCAGAGGCAGATCGCTCCAAATATTATGGGATAATCTGCACATCGCTGCCCTGCAGACGTATGTGGACGAAAACGTGGCGTAAGATATATTGTTCCGTATGTCCGTAACAGTCTGGCTCGCCAGGAGATCAGTCGCTATGGATCCATTATCACGGGTATTTATCCAGTTCTTCCCATATATTACAAGCTATATCTCTAGAATTAACCACGCGAGGAAACACTTCATATGCCAGCGACAGTTGAGCAAGAAGCTCATCTTTTTTGGGTAGCGGCGAGGAATTCGGTCGAGGCTTATTCGAATTTGGGTTATACTCCAAGGTTGCGGGGTATCGAGGAGATGCCTGATGGGTGGATTACGGTCGTGGATGACCTTAACCAACAGTGCAAGTGGTTACCCGAGTAACCCGCCTCCGAATCTACGTTGGCGTTCACTGCGACACGCCTAGACGAGTTTCACAATATCCGTGGTGTCCACCTCGTGGCACTCAAGGACGGGACGGACGTAAAGATTATTGGCTTTGAACCGTGAACGAGACGAGACACTCGTACTGGGTCATACAGACGGAACCTTGGTAGCCCGATGGTGTGGAGCTCATCCTTGGAGCACATGACAAGGCGATACTGGCCCACATTTCTGCGAGCAAAACTGGACCCGACGTAACGGACGCGACCTTGAGGAGGAGTATGATGATTACGCAACGCGTATAGTTTGAACTCTTGACTCTGTGGACCCATGTTTGACCCATGTTCTGTCAACTGCGGGGATGAAACAGCTCAGTCCATTAACTATTCAGTACCGATTGTATTGGGTTCGTTTGTGCTGGTATCGACGGTCAGAGAACTGCATCCACTTTGATGAGAAGGTCATTCTGAGCTCCTAACCACCTTCACCTATTTCGATTGATGTCTTTGCTATCGAGAACGTCTCCGTCGATGACATGCCAATTGGCGCTGTTTGCAACGTTGCACCCTCGTTGGCTACCGGTGTAAAGGGTAACCGAATCCCGCGACTTGCCCACTGTACAGTACAGTGCGTCAACGGTGATCACAACAAATTTATGTTTCGCAGTTGAGACTCGGAAATGGACTTGGGAGTGATACTTTGATTGGGCGCGTAACACATTGGAATCCTTACGGGTTCTTTACCGTCGGCCTCTTCAAGGAAATTATGAACACGAGTATGCGGTGCGCAAAGTTCAAGCCCTGTGTCGTGTCACTCGTGGGGATGCACTGCCAGCAGGCCCGGTGCAGGATCCATTGACGCTGGCCCATCAGCGCTCGCCGTGACATCCTTCCACAGTCCTCGTGGCTCTATCGAATCAGCTCATGCCGGTATAAAAGCTGCTCCCTTCTTCTTTTACGTTCAACTCCATAAATCGTCCCTGCAGCTCTCATGCAGTCCAAATCCACCGTTCACATGAGCGACGCTTCCAACTCGTCGACGCCAGTGCTGCTGAGCGAGCTCAGCAAGTTGCAGACGACCGTGCCGTCGGCACTCAGGAAACGTGGTGGGACAGATGGTACAAGGTGTGTCGAGACGTCGAGGTTCGACTGTCGCTGACACTTCCTGTTCGACTAGTGGTTCGGTTTCGGCCGCAAGCACCCTCAAGGGCCTGCGAGACAAGACACTGTCCACACTGGACCTCGTCTCGTACGTTCTCTTGTTGTTCCCATTGGATGGTGATTGACGGCGGTGTGTCCTGGGCAGTCTTCCCGCAGGTTGGACCAGGGTCAAGCATCCAGACGACGGCGTGTACTACGTTCACGAAGAAAAGGTCCGTAGTGCTCGCCTGTGTACTCTGGCGCTTATGCTCACGCGACGCGGTAGAAACTGTCCACGTCCTCCGACGTGCTCAACGCGAGAACGCACACCCTGATTATGAAGGGCGCCGACATACTTCATGGGAGTGCGGCGCTACAGGCGTTGCTCGAGGACCAGGAGGTGGATTTGGTCCTGGACGTGCAGCACCGCAACGGCGTCACGATGATGTCGTATTACTGCGTATCGCATGCTGAGCGGCGCATCTTTTGGCTCGAGGGTATAGGACACGAGGAGGTCGACATCCCGTGCACGTCGAACAGGTGCATCAACTCCAAGGGTTCGAGGGTCCATTGTACGTCCGTGCGCTTTAGTTGTCGTCTTTGTGACTGAATGCTTTGTTCAGGTATCGAAGCGCAGTATTGGTGAGCCCGTCATTTCGATAAATGATGATGAGATGATGAATTGACTGGCGTGTAGGAAGCACTGCGAACTATTCCCGACGACGTTTACGGTCACCAAGGAAATAACCGGGAATTTGAAGGATGTACTGCTACAGGCAGCGGCAGGTCAGGAAAGCATCCCACCGTCTCTTCCCTCATGTGAACGTCTGTGCAGATAGGCTCTTGGTCAAATTCTCGACCTCGCCATACGACAAACACGACCTAGAATACATGCTGAATGTGGTGAAAGAGGTTGAAGGTGCGGGACCGTCTTGTCGTTTTCAACGCGCTCACTTACGACGTAGAGGACATTCGGGAAGAAAGTGGACATGGTGCATGGATTATAGGTGTGTCTGATCTGATTTTCGCCCATCCTCATCTCATCCTTTTCACATCTTAGCGAGATTCATGGCCCTCTACAGTAAGACGGACAAGAGGCTGTAGCGTTGGCCGTCTCATTCTGAATCTTCGAATGCAAACAGATGACGGCGTGCTGCGAAGCTCATACGGCCAAAGTGACGATTACTTTGATATCGAGGATACGGGACCAGCGATTGGACCATACAAACGCTCTGTACTATTGTCCATTCTTGCGCCCTTTTTCTTCAAGTCTCCTGATGTGTACGCGGTGGAATTGCACTCATTTCACGAATCCTTTACGCTCGCGCGCTGGTCGAGCTTTGTGCACAAAGTTGACCAAAGCATCCGTGATTCCAATTTGCTGGTATGTCGCGCCTTCTCAGTATGTCATACCTTTTGAAAGGCTTTTTTCTCTGCAGGCGACAGTACTCTTAACCACGAATGTCGGACTTCTTGCCTGGGCTGATTCGGGCAGGACGGGTGGACTTAATTCGCCAACACCGGTGCAAATTGTGACATATACCTCAATCATATGTAGTGTTGCGAGCATTATCATTGGTCTTATCATCTTTAAGCAATATCGTGCCAAGGGTGCTGACACCCCATTACGAGCGGTAACACCATTTCTGTAGATGGCTCAGTAGATTTACCTTTTCGCAGGTCATCGTGTTGAAACGCATCCTAAAAGAGCCTTTCGGCCTCGAAAGACTCGCCATTATATGTTCTCTTCCGTACGTGTTACTGATGTGGGGGTACGTGTGCCATGTTAGGAACCATTATTTAGAGTTGATCGGTTTGGAACAGGTTGATCGCATTCTTGGCGGCATTCGGCATCATCTTTTACCAGAGCACGGGAATTCAAGTGCGCATCCCCGTCACCTTGGCGCTCTTCTTCGTCTTCGTCTGCCTCTTCTTTTGCTTCTACACCGCAGGCCCGCCCGATAAGGAGGATAAGCAAGCAGAGAGGCGATCCAACAAACAAAAGGCTGCTACTCTCGCCGAGGTCTGAATGAGTGCAACATATCCGATTATGCCTTGATACGCTACGTCTAATATCACCCTCGGGTTTCTCGCACGATTCCTGGTGACATGTTTGTTGTTTATACTCACGCTGACTGCACCACAATGTACGATAACAAAAGCCGTCGTTATTATTGAATGGATCGCAGAATTATCTCATGAACACCGGAGTAGTGCTTTGGAGTACGAACCCCGTGTAAAGGTCCGAGTTATGTCCAGGGGTCCCGTCTTGATTGGGTGGTATCAACGCTTCAGTTGCTATTCATTGACCCGCCTCGTACATGTATCCATTCATCATTCTATCAAATATAGTGCACGTGTGCCTGGTCACAAGAATATTGTGACGATATGATACACAACGGATCGGCCAATATTTACCACACTAGTCTAAACGCTTCTAAACGCCATGCGAAATGAAAAAACCAGCGTTTTACTTCAAGTCTAGTCTCACTAGCCCTAAATATTAATCAATCCGTGGTGATAATACTATACCGGATTGCGTCGCGTCCGATTTTGCTCATAGAAATGTGGGCCAGCATCGCCTTGTCATGTGCTGCAAGGATGAGCTTCACGTCATCCCACCAAAATTCTGTCTGTATGACCCATTACCAGTATTTCGTCTCGTCTGCCTTTCCTGCCCGATCAAAGCCAATAATCTTTACGTCTTTACGTCCGACCCGCCCTCGAGGGCCACGAGGGGACACCGCGGATATATCCATCTCTAGTAGGCGTGCCGTGGTGAGCGTCAACGTAGATTCGGAGACGGGCTGCTCGAGTAACACCCTGTACTGTTGGCCGAGATCATCCATGACCGTAATCCACCTATCAGGCATCTCCTCGAAACCCCGCAACCTTGGCATAATCCAGGTCCAAACGAGCCTGATGAGCGCCGACAGAATGCTACCGAGTGAACTCGATACAGATCCGGTCTTCGTCGTTTGGAGCCTCGCAACCAAAAAAGATGGGTTTCCTGCCCGACTGTCGCTGATGTATGTGTAACGCGTGGGAAGAACTGGGTAGATACCTATGATAGTAAGTCCAGCCCTTGCAAGGTCTTGTAATGTTGCTCAAGTGTCTCTGTGGCTTTGCACAACGCAGCCATTTGTCGTGCCGAGCGTAACGCATTGTCACTATGGGAGCAAAAGCCAAATGTGAATTCCATCGGCGTCATCGGGGACGAAGCCATCAAATGTCATGTGTGACGAGGATTGGGCTGTTGGACGCAGATTCCAAGCACTGCAGACATCAACACCCATTCCTATGGACAGTTAGTCTGTGCGACGTAAATCTTACAATGCGAAAACAAACCATAGGAGGAAAGCAGAAAATACGGCAACGGTGGATGGGGCATCTCTGGCGCTTTCCATCTAGTGGACTCGAGGTAGAATCCTATGTTCTGAAAATATGGTTCTCCACTGAATCCAGAGAGGTCGTCATCTATGATTTCACCATACCAAGAGGGTTCAGTCTTAACAGAGCGAATGCCATAGTTTTCCAGGACACGTTAGGCGCGCTGAAGAAATTGTAAGAAGCTGACAAAGCGCTGACGAGTTCCCGGGTAAGATCAAATAAAACGTAGATACAATACTATGGGGTCCAACAACTTCGGCACTCCCAGCAACTTCGGCGGTCACAAAAGTCACATTTGGTCACACTTCGTCACAACATGCTGAAATCAAACTCAGCTGAGTCGGCGTACGGGTAAACTCCTTA
>JBBPUC010000808.1:0-11390 GCA_038094375.1 Tubosaeta aff. heterosetosa
TCTTGGTCTGCCTCTGAGGGCGTTGTCACCAAGACATTCTCAGCGCCTATTGCAGGTTCAGCAGCTTGATTTTTTTCCGCTGTTGACAAGGTTGAATTCCATAGTGCGACCAGGAGGAAGAAGCCACAACTACCTCTCAGAGGGCAAGAATAACTCGCTCATATGCGAAATCATTTGTGCAACGGAGGAGAGAACCGTCCCCAATTGACCGCATGAGCGCAAGGGATGCTGACAAGGTTGTCCACTGAGCAGCACATACAACCAATATGGATACTACCAATTCCTTGGCGTTCGCATCAGAGCTCGATTGATGAAGAAACAATCACCACAGGATGGTAGGTAAATGGGGATGACGGTATGGGCCGCGTTTCTCCACATATCGCACTCGAGGATGGTGTTGACAAAGTGAAAGCTAGACTCGTTGACATCGGAGGGTGTCGTGGTGAAAGTGCCAGGCGACCCCCACGGAAGGACCGGTTCTGGGTCTGCATGGTTATTGTCCGCGGTGGGGTGCCGAGGGCTTTGAAACCGCGATGGGAGAGAGACGGGGTAAAGGGCGTATATGTAGTAGCTGCTGCGAAAAATGAAATGCTTTTGTCGATGTTCTTGGGCGGTGCTCACTTTCTTTAAAGCAGTGTGAGGAGGAGCTGTATCGTTGGTTGAATCTTGACGCCGGCTCTCTTAATCGGACTTGATCTGCCTGACCAAGGATGAGGCGGCACGGAGGGAACTCACTGGCGATAGAAGGTGGTGATAGGTTTGAGGCGGAAGCGTATAACAGAGCCCACCTGCGTTCTCGTCCCAAAACCAACGGACGCGCTGTGTTCAGCAAGCGCAAAGGCGCGGTCAGCGAACTCATTCAAAGCCTGAAGAGCGTCATCCACTGGGGCAGAATCTGTAATACTGATATTGAATTCAGCCAGGTTTGATTCGAATTGAGACATGAGATGGAGGCAAGGGTGCAAGTAAACTTCTTGTTCTGTGGTAACTACAACTTTCTGCTTAGTATACCGTGGCTTGTTTCATCTTATTGGCTTTTGCACATTAGGAATGCCGTCGAGACTACCACAGGTAGCTAACTAGGGGATCTGGCCCTTTCAAGTCTTCCGATACAAGAATAATGGATTGAAATGGTCCCAACTCGTCGCCTTGCGCCTTTACATGGACTTCATCCCCAATCCAAATTCAACGCTTCTCGGAGCCAATTTTACGACCGTTAGGAACACAACAAGTTGAGACATAATGTCTTTCTCGGCCGATCCCCCGCGGAGGTTTTCAGGAAAGGGTGGCATGCATACAGCAACTCACTTTTTCTCGCGCTGTTGTATTCTTTGGGTGTCGCTGCGTCGCCATCACTCCTTTGGCCGGTGTTGTAGGTCCATCCTGTGCATTTTGAACTCAGACCCTGAAGTTTAGGACAAATCCCTCGCCACATATAAAGCCAGCAACGCCCCTCTACCCGTCAACACAAACCTACTCTCAATACGCATCATCGATCAAATGTCTTCTGTCCTTGTTCCTGAGGACATTTCTACATTGAAATATATCACCACCCATGTTTTTTCTCCTCTCCAGCTCCCCGATGGCGATGATCATAGTCTCAGCAATGAACATTCTCTAGTTGCGACAATCGCCAATGTGGCGCCCCTCTATGCAGACCATACTACTCAGACTGATGTTGCTCTGTGGACCAACATTTCACGAATGTTGAACAATCTCAGCACCATTTTCCAGTTTCAATGTTTGGAAGCACCTAGAATCATTGCCCAGTTCGCTAGCATGGAAGCGGGAGGTAGGCATTCCGGCATCTATAATTCTTTTGATGATGTATGTCCTATAGACATCCTCGCGTTTATGATCAGAGCCCAGAATGCAGCCGTAGTCATCAGGAAGCAGACAAACGTTACTGTCTTTGAATCGTTCGAGTTGTCTCCAAAGGCCGAGAATGTGATGACGACTCAAGGAAAGCTCGTCTGCTCGTATCCTGGGCCCGCCATCGAGATCCCAAATGTCACGTTTGACGACCAGAACTTTCTTTCCGAGATTGTGAATTTCCTTGTTCATACGAACGACGATACCATGGAAGATGCAGTGCCGACAACCCGAAAAGCAAAGTCCACCGTTCTCGAAACTCGCGACACGACCCACCCGCGGTATATCACCGAGTTACTCACCGGCATCTTGAGAAGTGTCGGTCGTCCTGCAGACATCGCTCGCACTAGCAAGCGTGTGGGCGATGACGTCGTGTGGAACAACTCGAAGCTGCCATGGCGGCGATCGTCGCTGTGGCTCCTTATCCGAGTTGTTATTCAGACGACACTTGATCGCACTTCTCACGGGCGGGTCACCTACAAAAAATTCATGTTATTCTTCATGTGTTGCCTCGGGAAGGAAAGGGTCTGTGTGGAGCTTTCGAATGATATGCTCCAATCCATTACCGCGAAAATCAGTCGACGATTGCGAAAGCTAGGTTCTTTTGCTCCAGATTGGCTCTCGCGCCTAGCCCTGGAGACATGTGCGTCTCTACGATCGAAGCTTGAGAAGAGGTGGACGCAGACACAGGCTCTGCAGGGTTTATCCTCACCATGGAACCCATCGACACTCGATCTGAACCGAGACAGTCAGTT
The DNA here is from genome assembly GCA_038094375.1 of Tubosaeta aff. heterosetosa. NCBI lineage: Eukaryota > Fungi > Basidiomycota > Agaricomycetes > Boletales > Boletaceae > Tubosaeta > Tubosaeta aff. heterosetosa. The sequence goes on from JBBPUC010000808.1 coordinate 2,628, forward strand.
GGTGCTCCTTAACAGCGGCGATTACATCCGCCACTCTCTTGCCAATGACAGCATTAGTCCTGCCAGCACCGACTTCAGTCCCAAACATCGTCGCCGAGGTTGTCTGGACGACTTTCTCTCTTCCGATGGAAACTCCTTTGAGAAGGCGTATCGTGCCGAGCCACACGTGGCTCTGTATGACATCGAGCAGGCAGTTCAGGAGGAAATTGATAGCTGGGTTGATCAAGTCACGAACAATGATAAGGCTTGCATAATGCTGGAGGTCTTGGCGAACAAATACTCCTCAAATGCACGGCAAAGCTATGAAAACAACCCGGAACTTCTGTCGGTCATGCTCCTTACTGTGATCGAGCTTTGGGTTGCGCTTGACAAAATCGCCATCAAGCAGACACCGATGCTTGCAGAGTATTCCCCAGAGATCCCGACCAGTCTTCTCAAGGACCTGCTACTTTGCAAACCTGCTAGCCTACATCGACTTCGTCATGCCCATCAATATCTTTCTCGTCGTCACTCCCAATCAATTTATGGGTCAGTTTTTTCGGGAACTGCAACCAGGGAGTGTTTTGCAGTCCGCTACTACAGAGGATCCACGCGTCTCCAGCTTCTCAAAGATAAGGTCGAGAAGGCTGCGCAACGCAAGGTTTGCGAAAAGATTGCTGAGCTCAAAAAGGCAAATGCTCGGCATACCGAACTTCAGAGGCAAACCGCGAGAATGGAGCACACCTACCATACCAATTGGCATGGCAACCAATGCCATTCCAAACAATGTAGGAAGTGCAGCGTTGAGAAGGAACAGCAGCGTATGCGGATAGATGTCCACGAGTGGCCGTTGCCTGCCAATCAACTCCAGGCCGAAGTTGTCGTTTTCGAATTAGATTGTCCGGTCTCGTTCAACGTCTGGCGTGCTGCCACGTTTCACCTCTTGGTTGACCTTTGTTCACCTTCCCCTCGACCAAAGGGTGCTTACACCACGCTCGACCAATATGATGCACTTCGCCCGTACTTCGTCAGGCACTCCAGGTCGCGGATCTCTCTTGCTTCCGACACCAAGCCATTTGTCGTTTCGCATTATCGTACCATGAAGATCCCTACCAACGAGAAATCAGTCTGTGTTTCCAATGGACTGGAGTTCTATGGTTACGATAACCATGTATGTATTCCTGCGTTCAATGCAGCATGGAATATCAACATCAGCAAGTATTGTACATACAAACTTCAAAGCGGCCCATACCAGAATCTTCAGAAATATGTTGGCGCGGCTTCCCACACGTCGAATGAAATCATGGCGGACCAAGTTGATTGTCACAAAGACCTCTCCATTCACGAATTTGTGGCGTTCGGGCATGTGCGATGCGGTAGCTCGATTCAGTGGCTCAACATCCTGCGAGAGCTTCGCGGACGCTCGTTGACCCTCCGTCGATCCGAAGTTCACTTGCTTATCGCTCAGGCTGTTTCACAGGTCGGACCACTTTCAAACGGAGAGTGGATATGGCACCAGGAGATACAACAAGCCTCTTTTTGTCACGCGGTTCTTAGCGAGCTTGGGGACCTCCTTCGGGACGTCGAAGCTAATTGGTTAGAAGTGGTGACAATGGATACCATCTCATTCTTGACCCGTCGTATACTTGCAGCTAACCCTAATGAAGCCGTCTCGCTGGAAGCCATTGAGCTTCTTCGTACAGTCCGTAGCAAGGTGTTCAAGTGGGTAGAGGAGCTTGCGACTAAGCTGACGGGAACACCAGAAGACGATGAATCCCAGGATTTTTTACGGGATAGCGCCGCCATTTGTCGGAGCACGTACGATGTCGACCCCCCGCAGTTCCCCAGCGTCCTTGGCTCCGCACAAGACATCGATGTTCTCATTTTTTGCTCTATGTTGATTCACGACCACACGCCCAGCAAGGTTTCATCCCTCTCAATGTACTCACAATTACTTCTTGACCGAGATCGCCGTCTGTCTCTGGCTCTCGAGAGCTTCGTCAGGGATCTCCTCAATATGGACTCTGACGATGAAGGAATTGACTCTGCGATCAGCCGTGTCTGGGCTGACTATCGTCCGGGCTTGAAATGGAACTCGTTGCATGGGTTGAATTCACGCTGGTTCTCGTGTACGACCTCGGCGACGGCTTTGCAATGCTCCCAAGTAGTGCACCTCAACTTACTTGACGGGTCACTCTTGGTGAATGGGAAGCTGCTTGGTCGATTACCTATGGAAATCGTGCAGCATCCGTTATACAACTCGATATTCGGAAAAGTACGTCTCGCCCTGTTTGAACAATATTAATGCTAACCGTTGACCTCACTCTAGAAGACGCTAGATGTCATTCCTGGTGACGTCCCTGGAATGGATTACTCCACGAGAGGTACGATATCCGATCATCAGGTGGGTGCGCCTTACTGAGAGTTAAGAGCGTAACACAATGACTCACATAAAATGCGCAGGTATATTTCTCTATCAGGGATGGTTCACGTCTCGTGATACGAGCAAAAAGAAAGGCCAACAATGTTGATGATTCGGAAATCATAGAGCTCATTCCTCAGGCAAAGTTAAAAGGGGATTTACCCGCGGTGTTGATCCAAGGCCATGTTCATTGGCTGAACCTTTCAACGTCCATCATCGAGGTCCGCCCTCTTGACAGCATTTGGGAGACATCGTCGGAGCACTGGAGGATTGATTGTACAGCCGGACAATACCGCATGTACAAAGGCAAGGAGGTCCTTATTGACATTCGCAGCCCATCTTGGGCCATGGTCTCAGATCTCTTTAAACCCCTTGAAACCCCTTCAAATATTCTTATCAGTGCTTCCAAGAATGGACCCAACCAATTGTCGGCATCATTGCGAGTCTCTGTCACCTTGCCTCGCTATGGCCTATCCTTTTACGTTGATGAGGACTGGGACCTCGTATCTCGTGACATTCGAGGCATGGTTTATGATGAGAACCAATACATCGGGACTTTATTTGGCCTAGTCAATCGGCTCATACTTCGACCGAAGATCAAAGACGTTAACGTGGTGGAAGTCGTCCCTCGAGAGGTCCTTATTCCTGAGGGCAAGATTTCATTCCAGAAGGACGGCTATCACGTTCGTGTCAACATCGATACTACCCCACACCTTGCCCTTGACCGGGTCACGTACCGGACATACAAAATTGATGCTGACCTCGGATGCTTGACGACTGTCGGTCTTACAAACAGGCTGTACCTCGCTTACCTGCATGCTCTGACGAATGGGTGTGGCACTGATCCGCTGACAGGTAGACTGGGCACGGAAGAAGCATTGTTTCTGCTCCACTCTGCCAACTGTTGGTCGATCATGAAGTTCAGTCCTCGTGATGCAGAGCTCCTGGGCTTGATCGCATTCCTGTGCCCATCACGCACGTGGTATCCTGCACACCTCAGGTGTATGCAGCAAGTGAAATGGCTCGACCTTCCGACGAATTCTCAGCATGCCGGCTTGTACGTAGCAGCGAAAGCAATCAAGGCGCATTACGAGAGACTCCAGGCGCTCCAGGAGACCCCATCAGGTTGTGTGTTCGAGGAATTTCCATCTCGGGAGGATGTCCTACTGGAACGCAGTGCTCTGCGAACCGCGTACCTATTCCCATCCAAGTTTTTTGAGCAACCATTCAGTTCAAACCAGGACCAGAGATACCGCGCCCGGGACCTAGTGAAATCCGGTTCAATGGAACACAGTGCCTATACAGCAGCGAGCACCGTTTACCTCCGAACTGCCAACATGGTAATTACGAAGGATATACTTAACATGGTTGAACGGTGGCGAAGGCCTGTATCTGGGGATGCTCCTCTATCTCTCCAGTACGATAGGTCATGGTTGGCTCCAGACCTTCCTTCAATCTGGCTCAAAGCATATAATCTCCTGCGGGGAAACGACGAGGGGAAATGGTTTCAATTGCTCTTCTCGCTCCCTGCCATGACCTACGCTTCCCCGGAACTCAGCGACCTTGTCCCTGTGTTTGTGTCCATTGCGTCTCAACCACAATTCCGTCTGGAAGATCCACCATCCTATCCATCTTACAATCTCTCAGACGAGTATTGCCCTTCGCGAGCTAGCCTGCGCAGTTATATTTCCAGTGCCGCCCACTCCTTTGAGAATAGCCCCGAAAGTTCTATATCTTCGAGACGAAATGAGAGCCTCTATGACTTAAGGCAACGTCAGCGCAGAATGTATGACTCGAGACTGGACTCTGACATTGAGACAACACTCGACGAGTTCCTTGGCGCTTGGCCATGTGAGACTCCGCCGCGATGTCCGCTTGACCGCAATCTATATGATGTCTCCTCTTTCACCTCCAATGCTCGAAGCCATTTTTCCAGCTGCTATCGCAATCTTAAACTCAAAGAGCACCTCACCCACGTACAAGAGATTCTGAATAGCGCACCGGTCTCCCCAACCCCTGCTCATCAATATTCCTTCAAGCCCTCACTAAAAGTTGTTTCTGGCACCCCCTGGACAATCGAGGAAGACCATCTATTCTCCAGACCGGAACCGTCATTACCACCTCAGGCAACTCTTTTCGGAGGCAATAGAGGGTCTGAAAGACCAATTTCCATTGTAGGCGATAATCAGTCTCAATGACCCGGCATCCCGGAGGTCCAGGAGTAGCACGCTCTCCCGGGCCTCGTTTGGACCTCATGTGGGCCACGTTTGAGCCTCGCGCAGGCTCCTTGTAGAATCTTTCTCATCCCTTCGCGCTCTCCCGGGCTTTGTTGGGACCTCGTGTAGGCCACTTCTGCGCCACGTCTGAGCCTCGTACGGGCTCCTTGTAAGATCTCCCCCATCCCTCCAGGCCTCATTCGAACCTCGCAAGCACCTCACTCATTCCTCGTACACTGTTCTCCCGGCGTCGCTTTGTGACATTCCCACGTATGTTTTCTTTCGTTTCTGGTTCATATTTGTACGTCTTTTCATCACATCCCTCTCTCCTCCCGCTCTGTACAATTCAATGCCGCCAAGCATGGGCACTCGAGCTGCCCAAATGGCCACAAGGGGCCTCGGCGAGCATTTCGAGAGTCCAAGACGGCCCCGGGACAAAAAGAAGACACAAGTGGTTGTCCCCGTCTCAATAGTCGAGATCAGGCGTCGGCGACTACTCTCCAGGCTGAGGGAACTCGAATCCAGATCGTCTGCGCCTTTGGAGGGACAGGAGGACATTGTGTGCGATGAGATATTAGATGTTGATGTTGAAATGGACGATGACGCTGCGTTTTTTGATCCTATGGACCCAGACGATAGCCCCGCTGACCAAGAAAACCCTAGCTTGTCTTACGACCAACCTGCGGCAGACAGTGAAGGTGTCTTGAATGAAACCGGCATTCGCAAGCGGCGCATTCTGCCAGATCTTCCCGCAGAGCGACTGTATGCATCGTGGAAGGCGCTCATTCCAACACTGGTCGTGTCGTATCAACATTACACCTCCAGAACATTGGGTAAATCGCTCTCGAAACCCCCCGCTCGTCTTTCTTTATGCAAGCATATCACTTGCTCATCGAAGTGCGTCAAAATACTCTGCCTCTTCTATGATTGTGAGTGACGATGGTATTGTTCCTCTGTTATTCTATTGACAATAGCCAGATTACGAAACGATTGAGGTTTTGAGCTGCCAGTGCTCGACGACAGCCCAAATTCTCGTGCACTTTGGACTTTTTCCGACGGCGCCATCTCAACCCCGGATGGCCGCATCTATCGAACTCCTCTCATTCTATCGTGCATTGTTCGAGCGTTCGTGCGATGCGATCAATGCGTTGGCATCGGCACTTCATACCCATTATTGCAGGCGAGGTTTTAGAGTTGTTAACAAGCACGTAAGTACATCATTAATCTCATCCTTTTCGAAGTAGTTTAAATGAACCTTAGGGGGAAATAATCCACGATCCATTTCGCCGCAGCCTCGGTGCGGCAGTGCAGTGGTTTGACGTACTGCAAGTAGAAGTCGAGCGACGTGTCGAAGCGGCTATTCAGGCATGCCGTGACCGTGTCAAGGCAGCCAAGCTCTGTCAGCCAGGCACCGCACCCAGCACCCCCCAACGTCCCCTAACTGCTTCACCTATACCATCACATTTTGTCACTCCCAGTCAACATCTTCCTGCTTCGCCTCGAACTCCGTCTCTCCCTACACCAGCATTCGCTCTCAGTGCGACCCCTTCGGTGCCTTCGCGAACCCAATTAACCCCGGGGACATGTGCTTCTATATTAGTACGGCGTTGTCCTGCCTGCTTTGGGGGCATCTTGTTCGGCCGATCCGCTGAAGGGCCTCAGGGAGGTGACATCCATGTGGCAACTGACGGCAACTTCCATCATCGCCATCGAAGATCCGCCGGTGATAGTCCGCCATTTTATGATCCTGACTATTTCCTTCCAAAGCTTCAGGTAGACACGATGGGAGCGCATGTTACAAAGCAGCGTAAGAAGCCCCCGCGACCTCATGCGTCATCCGTCCCTGACGAAGCTATTGACTCCTGCGAAACGTCTTATGAGGCAGCTGATGGCAAGAAACAGAAGACCTCGATGGAGAGCTTTGACGACACCGGACTCATGGCGTTGATATGTCGCCATGACATACCTCTGTTCTTCGCCAATGTGGACACTCCGGGAGAACAGCAAAAGTATGCGCTTGCACTTATCGCGCATTTATTCTCTCTCGTGCCCCAGCATGCAACTGTCGTAGTCTTCTATGACGTCGGTTGTGTCTTAGATCGCACTTTGTCGCTTGTAAGTTCCCATTGAAAATCTGCTCGTACTACGTGTTTATCTATCATTAGTACAATATCTATCCAGAAGAGATAACACAACGGCTCCGGTTTGCGACCACCGCGATGCATGCCTACGGCCACGAATGGGCCTGCCAGCTCGTCTACAATCCCCGACTAATTGTTGGCCTGGGACTAACTGATGGGGAAGGAACAGAGCGACTGTGGTCGCGACTTATCAAGTTGATTGGTATTGAGCGCTCGTCCTCCGTAGGCAATTCAACTCCTCAATACGGTGCTAAGCTGACATAGTCTCAAGCGTCAGCGCCGAATTTGGCTAATCGATCGTCAGTTGGCAGCGGTTGGTAGTGAGATGCGAGTAGATCTCGGAGATTGGATCAAGCGGCGGCTTCGACGAGGTGTCCAAGGTCAAGGCAGGGTGGCGGAAACTCAATTAGAGGACTGTGGCGTTGACGTCAAGGAGCTCGAGAAGCAATGGACTTCCCAAAAGGAGTCACAGTTGTCATTACGAGCTCGTTCGTCCCATTCCTATTCCCTTGGAAACCATTGCTGATATATCCCACAAGACACTCCCACGCGTCTGAAAAAAGAGTTAGATACCGTTTTGGTCTTGCAGGGAGACGTGGACATCATGGACCGGGCAATTCATGCCGCAAGAGCCGCCATTCAGAAAGGCACCATATCAGAGGTTACCGCGACCGCTCTTGATAGCCTTGACCGGACTCACGGCAGACTCCTGGCGAAGGTCGAAAGTCTATACACTTCCCTCAATGTCGGCGAGAAGTTCCCCGAGCTAGAAGGTATCCAGCTTGAGTTTGTCCGAACACTCCTGTTGGCGCGAGATTTGAAGATCAACATCCGCAAGCGCGCTATTGGTAGTTTCTTTGAGTGGGATAAGCTTGACCGTGCCGTAGGTGGAGCTCAGCAGGCGCTAGGTAAGCATGGCATAATTTCGAAGCTGAACATGGCTGAGTACAACGTATGTATAGGTACGAAGCTTCACCAACAAACGCGTAAGGCTATCTCCAAACGACAACCTGCACTCATGAGTGCTATCCGTAAGTTTAACACGTATTGCGAGGAGCTGGCAGAGCTCCATGACCCGGCCTGGTCTATCCCGCTTCCGACTCAGCTCCCAACAAAGCTCAATGACCTTCGCAATGACCAATCCCTCATGGAAGACGTGTGGGTCACGCCGTCTCAGGGACAGATTCCCCGCTGGATGGAGGATCAGACAGTCCGTGATGGCATCCGCGCGATGCTAAAACGTAATCGGTGCCTCGAAGAACAGCGCCGCTTGGGCATGGAAGCGGACAATTTGTGTCGGTGGTACGGAGCTGAGTTAGCGGCCATTGAGCTGGCGTTGCGCACCCCCGACAGTGAGTCTTTACGTATGTTTCCATCCACGCAGCTACTCACGCAGACATGCTACGCAGACGAGATATTCTGTGTGGCGCTACAACAACGGCGTGAGGACATTTCGGCCCTGGGATCCCGCTGGCCAACTCCTTTGGTTCCTCAACACCGATTTGACAGTCAGTCCAACGAAGCAGTGGCCCTGGCACTCCGCCTGTCTGGTGATACGCCCAAAATATCATTATTTTGGCTTACGCCGACCACCATCGAAGCTCCCGAAGTGGCGCCGGGAGAATCAGACGTCAATGCAGACAAAGAGCATGGATTCTCCCTCCGCGAAGCAATATGCAAGCCCGAGGAGGCCACGTTCCTCGACTACCTCACAGATGGCCCCACGGGCCCTGTGTACGAAGATGAACTCGACCAGCTTACGATCCCAGTGGAGATAGTATGGGATGCGGGCAAGGTATGTTCTTCTGCACAACAAAGCATGGCTAACTTGCGCTGCAATCAGAACATTACATTCGATGTAACCCCTCTACCTGCTCACAAGCAGGTTGCGCCTTACGACGAAGCTACCAGGGTATGCCCACCACAATATGACCTCTCTCGTGTTAATTTTGACCCGCCTGAGCTCGCCATTTTGGCGAGTCCTACTGCCTGTCTGAACGACCTG